>UCOL01004773.1:0-13539 GCA_900474335.1 Ormyrus nitidulus
AAAAAAAAAAAAAAAAAAAAAGAAAACAGCCGCGGAAAGGAGGAGATGATCGGGAAAAAGAAATGCACCGGCACCAAAACGTATACGCGCGAGCGGAGAGTCATTGACATTCCGCGGCGAGGCCCAGCCTTGACCCGCTTGTCGACAGGAAGCGACGATGGAACGCGGCGAATCGCTCGGAGATGATCCCTTTGTGCGACGACGCCTCGAACGTATGCGTAAAAACGCTGACGTAACCGAAGGAGGGAGCGCCGCTTTTTCGGGCCTCGGACTTTCTTCGGCGCGGGAGGTTTCGTGTGGCGGCGCGGCGGCTGAGTTTTCACGCCGAGGAAAGTGTGGAGTAATGCGGCGCGGAGGAGGATTGTTTTTTTTCTTTTTTTTTTTTCGTTTTGTTCGTAGGCCGTAAAAAAGAGGTAGCCCCGAGTGCTTACCGAAGTAGCTACTGGCTTTGAACTTTTTCGTTGTCACGCTACGAGCGATTGAGCTGAGTTGGTCGAAAAGTCGATTTTAATTAGAGAAAAGCAGAAATCGAGTAGTGGCGATATTTTACGGTGGAAAAGTAATTTTTAAGAAGGGAAAAAGTAATCAATTTCGAGATTGAAATCTGGTTAAAATTATTATTTAGATATTTTAATCTTTATAAATTTGTGATAATACTATAAGCACGGATAATATATTTTATTTTCTATTTTTCCATATTAATTAATTATCTCGGTAAAATTCTTTCTCATTATTTTATTATTTGCACTTATCAAAACTTGAATCTTTCACTAACAATATCCATAAATTAAATCACTTCTGTTAAAAAAGTTGTATTAAATAGTATAGAATAAAAGTAGTTCAACTACCAAAGACGAGAAGCTAATTTTTCCAAAAAAAAAGAAAAAAGACTGCAAACAAAAAACTAAATCGTAACACACAAAAAGCCACCTTATTTATTTGCATTCCCACGTACTCTCTTTTCCCAACGCTCGGCACCGACACGAAATAAGCGCCAAATAAAGGCAGACCCGCGCGTCTTTATTATCTCGTTAAATAGACGTTTCGATCGGCCCGAGTCTCTCTCTCTCTCTCTCTCGGTGGCGGCGCCGCGATAGCGCAGCGAAATCAGCCGCCGTGTACCGTTGAAGGAAAGGAGAGCTGCTATGCTCCCGCGTGTCAATGAAGCTGAAACCTCTCTCTCTCTCTCTTTCGGATTATAAACGAGCTGCTTTTTTTCTTACGCGATGCCGAGCGAATAACCGATGCAACGCCGAGTCGAGGAAACGCGCACCGGTTACCGATATATCGAGCCGAGGTTCGGCTTATCTAATCGGAGCGCGATCGCCGATCTGGTGGATCGAAAATTGGTGGACGTGGATTTATGCGGCTAAGCGGAGAGGTGGCGCGTGTTTTGATTAGTGGTATGTTTCGTGATTTTTTGCCAGATTCTGGAATTAATGATTTTGTAGATTGCCGGGGTATTTTATTACAGCTTAATCGGCTGGTAAACGGTCGAGTTTACTTGCGCAATCGTTAAAAGCTGCGAAACAGTTATTATTTGCGCGTTTTCCAAAGACTTTATTATTTTGCTGAACTATTTACAGCATATATAATACGCGAGTTTTAGGGTGCCTTGGAAAGAAAAAGAAAGTAACGCTTAATAAAAGCGAATTGGATTCAAAGCCGCAAAATAAACTGGATCTATAAGGCAGGCTACTTTGAAAGAAAAAGAAAGTATGCCTTCTATATTTGTCGAAGAACTCGCGAGGCCGGGCAAGAATTATTAAAATTTGAGGAATGTCCCAGTTACATCCTTCCCAGGACTGTGGCGTTTTGCATTTTTTACCCGCCTTTTACCGCCTTATTATTTCTCAACTCAAACAAGCCAGGCATATCTTCCCGGTATTTTCGACGGCTCGCAAGTAGGTACTAATTCGACGCGATCGGCACACATATTCTTCTAAAATCCTACGTTAACCGACACGTAACACGTCCCGGAAGAAGCGTCTCCTCGGCTTCTCGTACGATCTCGCTTCGAGTCACCCGATAGCCGGGCGTTTTAGCGGAGCTGGCACCTCCCCGCGCACGCACTTCACATATACGTACGGCTATTACTCAATTACTCCATCGGCCGAGACCTCGATTCCTCATCCCGCTCGTGGAACATACATCTATCGGATATCGGGCAATTAGGTCGTAGCCGTATTCTCCGAGAGGAGAGGAGTATTAAGCGATCGCGTCGCAGCCGATTACCCGAAAGCCGCTCATTGTTGCGTGTGCGGACACGCGTTCTCGTATATGCAAGTGAATTCGCGGCGCGGACAGAGAGAGAGAGAGAGGTAGGAGAGAGAGGATGTGTAGGTAAATCGAGGAACGGATTGTGTATCGAGAGAGCCATGGACCTTGCGAGCGGTCAAAGCCGTGGCCTACTTTCCGGCCTCGAGAGCGACGCCGGAACTTTCTCCTCGAGCGGACGAGGCGCACCGCCGTGTATATACATATATATATATACCTTTACTCACGCGCGTTCTTCGAGCGTGGAGCCGCGGAGAGAGCAGCCCTTTTTACGCTCCGATGATGTGTTTCGGCCGTTTTTCGAGGCGAACGCTCATTGTTTCGCGCGGATTTCGTTTTGGGTCGAGGGGTAAAACGTCTTTTGCCGCGAGTTTAAAAGCACGAATGATTTCGTTTGATTTAAAAATATTGATGTGCTTGAAAGCTGTTATTGCCGGGGGGTGGTAATTTATTTTTCAAGAGACGACCATCGGCTCCACTTTCCTCGAGCGATTAAAAATGTAGTCCGAGCTAAAAATGAATTTTTCCACGACGCAGGCTTGAATTTTCCAAGCTCCGAAGCGCTTCTACGCATAAATAAATGTTTAAGCCAAGCTCGCGCGCGCGGGCGAAAATATAAACGCCGGGCTCTATAAACTAAAAAATTCTCAAACGCCCATTGTCGAGCTTACTCGCCTTCCGCGACACTTGTTAAAAAATGCAAGTATACAGCAGGAGCGAAAAGAGCGTAGAAAGGGCAGTTGCGGAGCATATATATCGCCTACAGCGAATCGGCCGGCTCTCACGCGTATATATACACTTTATGCACAATGGCCGCGCGGCATTCTTGCTCGGAGCAGGAATTCCGCCGGTTAAAGACAATTGAAATGCTGCGGTCTCTCTCCCTCTCTCTCTCGCGCGTCGTTAAATAAACGGTATTCGATATCGCGCGTAACAGCTTCGCTTTTTCGCGAAGCTTATTACCCGAGAGAGCGCTTCTACATGTGTTCCTCGCTTTGTCGCGTACGCGCATTCGACGAAAGTATATTATATATGCGCCGTGATTGGCTGCGGTTTCTCTCCTGCGGTTCGCGTTAGATTGTAACATATAAAGCCAGCGAAGCTCGTAAATCATCGAGGCATTAAAAAGCTAATTCGATCGAGTTTTTAATATTCCATTAGAGCCCTACTTTCGAGGATACCGTGGGTCCGTCGCCGAAATTAAAAGGAAACGAGTCGCGGACAAGTCTGTGTGTACTCGGTTAATTACGGACGCGAAAAAAGCCGATCGAGTCGTATTATTCGCGTGGCCCGGTACACATTCTTTCGCAGCTGCGCCTTTTTTGCGCGACTATCGTCACCGGTTTATTATGCATGAACTAACTGTCCGTAATGAGGAGAGGAGAGAGAGAGAGAGAGGAAGAGAAAAAAGAAAAAATTTCGGTAAAGCCGGAGGAGCGAGGAATGCTTTTTGTAACGTAAAGCCTCTCGGCGTCGAGTCCCTGTTAAATTCATAATTAATCCGCGAGGAAAAAAATCGCTCCGAGCGGAGATGATTGCGCGGGTCTTTTTTTGTCAATGGACGCCGACGCGCCGTTCGCTGATTCTTCGAGGATGCGCGAGTTGAATAATTGTTTGCGTAACGCTCGCGGGAAATTGCAGTTATGTAAACTGTACGCTGAGCTATAAGTATAAGTAATTCATTGTCAAGAAAATTGCATCATTAAAATGTAAGAATTTTTATTTAACAAACGCGTACAAGCAGTTTGGAAGAACGAAGGAAGTTTCATTACGCGAAAGCTGCGATTTATGAGCCGAATAGTTTTAATTGCTATAAAATTTTAGAAACTTGTTGATTCTTTTGAGGTACTAAGCATAAAGTTTACAAATTTTTCGTATCATTTACTAAAAGATCTCCTTGAAAGCGTTTGTGTTTTATTACTGCGCACATTTTCGAATTATAAATTAGTCGATAAATGCTTAATAATTACGCCCCGGCAGAACATCAATTACGCTTTCACACCGTATTTGTTAAAATCTTAATGCAACGAAATAAAAAGTCCTCGAAATTCGCAATCTTCGAGTCCGTCGGGAGGAAAGTAAATAACTTCGGCCTTTATTAATGCCGTCCACTTAGGCCTTAATCAAATAAATAAATAGGTTACTTAACTCTCGCGAAATTACACAAACCTCTCGAGCGATATATTTTATCGGGATAAACACGAGTCCGGGCACTTTGCCCGTATTTACATTGCAATCCGTCTTTGTCAGTAAAAAGCCGAAAGAAGAAAGTAACAGGGGGCCCCCCTGGTAAAAGCGAAACGAATTTTCGAGACCACGAAATACACGAAGAACTGGATCCGTCGCCGCGCGGCATTAATTCCGCGGCTGAAAAACAGTGTCAGCCCGGAGATAATATTACCCCCGCTAAGCTTCTTTACCCGAAAACTTTCAAAAACCAGCCACCCAGTGTATAACGCGCACACGGCGAGCGCGTAAGAAACAATCTAAATTCTCCCGGCGCGTCGTTACACTTTCACTGCATTCGTATAACCTCGCCGTCATACGGGTTATGAATTTTGAGCGCGATTCCCGGCTACCGAAGCTTTCTCCTGTCCCTAAATCTTGCTGTTTCGAAAGATTCGCGGCGATCGAGACTTTCGAAAGGAATGCGCCGAAAAAAGCCGAGCGGCGGCAGCAATTCGTTATCGCCGCTCGGAGAGATGTCGGCCGCTCGTTAATGGCCGTTAAATTCCAAGGGTCGCCGCCGCTGCCGCCGCGACTTCGGCTCTCGGTGCAGATACGGATCGAGGCTCCATTGTGCCAGTTCGATCGGTGCATGGTTTGCGCCGTCGGACACCTCGGGCCGGAAACTCAAGCGGGCCGATAAAGGCGCGAGCTTTGAATTTTGCGCCGAGCGCGAAAACTCGATTGCACGCCGGGCCGCTTTGCGGAGACCGCTTTGATAAGCGGCCTTTGTGCGGGCGCGCTTCTCGCTACGGCGAGGATTTTTTTCAGAGTTTTTAGAGAGAGCGACTGAGGTATGGCTCTCTGCGGAAACCGCTGAATTTTGGCTAAGGGACACGAAATTAAATATAATGCAGAATGCTTTTAGAGATTTTCTTTTGCTTTTAGCTCGTAAAGTAATGCGCGATGGAAAAACGTTTATAAAATTTCTATAGTAAATGAAAGCTGAACGAACATTGTGCATCAAGTTATTATATTTGAAAAACGTAAATCTCTAATTATTATATATATATGCATCATCGCAAAACGAAGAAAACGACCCAAACTCGTTAATAATATAGCTCTGTTATCCGAGCCAAGGAAAGATTAGCATCTCAACACCCGAACGACAAAGCCCGCAAAACCGCCGAAACTACCGTCAATTTTCCGGCAAATCACCAGCCGAAGCAGCTTTTCGGCCAAACGGCCAGAAAACGAAGCCCCCGGCACGCTAATCTCCGGCCTCCCCGCGGCATAATCGCCTCAGTTACGGACACTCGACGCGCCCGCGGTGAGAGAGCAGGCCGCGCGGCGATATTTATCCTCTCAGCTTGGCGCGCGCGCGCGCGGCAAGTATTTGGAACGTTCCATTGGCCGAGTATCCGCGGCCGGAGCGCGTATCGTGCGCGTGTGTGTGCTCGCGATCGGACGCCGGCGATGAACTTTTACGCGCCGCGGAAGGTGACGCAGATGCGCCACCTGCGGAACGAGCGCTTTTTATATTTCCAATTGGATCGCCGCCGGCTCGCCTTTACCGCTGCTGCACGACGCGGCAGCGGAGGAGAGGACTATTTTTGCGGGCAGCGACGGCTTTTTCTTATCGCGCTCGCTGCTCGCGCGGGTTTTTTTTTTTAATTGTTAGGCGATAGAGGGAGCGGGATCGAAGTCTGCGCTTCGTTTTGGATGGAAGGCTCGAGTGCCTTTTCTATGTCGGCTAATAAAACTTTATGCAGACTTGTGTATAAAAAGTTTTATTTTACATATGCACATTTTGTTTGATTTTAGAGGGTATATAACTATAGAAAGCTATAAAGGCGGCGGAATGCGGTGTATGGTGAAACTTTGTTCGTTCCGAAAAATTAAAAATTTTAGTATTGCTTTGCTAAAACTTTGAGTATAATTTGTTTCTCGAACAAGAAAAATTTTATTATTCCAAGACTGTAATAGACCGCATTTACATCTTTGATCTTTTGTTTGTTGCTTAAAAAGTTTTATCCTTTACAATTATCAAGTATATTGATATTTATGTTCTACTGCAAGAATTCATACTATACCTTATTCTTGCATACACTCAGTTAATTTTAGAAAGCACTAAATCAACGAAACGCCTCACAAGAAACTACTTTACTTTCCTTGTATTCCCAAAAAATATTATTTTAAAAGCACTGAGAAATTCGAAAATCTCATTATATATAAATCCATGATTTACTATAAGAAACAAAAACTCATCGAACTATCCCGCGTTATAAATCAACGTACCCTCTTTAGCTCTCCGCGAATTTTTCTCTCCCCGCCATTCAGCGGCGTGCTCGCGGGGCATATCTACGTTTTTCCGGCCGCGCGCGTCGCTACATGATTGAGATCTTCGGCAGGGTAACCTCGAAACACTGATATTTGAAGTTTCACCGAGGCGAAGAAACGCGTTCCGATTGAAGGAGCCATCGGTCCGAAAGGGGCAGTAAGTTCCGCGGCTTCCTATTCATTTCCCCGTTCGCATTATAATCCGCGGCCGATAAGATGACAAGCGTCGATACGCGGAAGGCAATTTCGAATCCTTTCCGCGATATGCCGTTTCGCGCTCTTTATACATACGCGCTCGTTCGCCGCGGAAAGTAGCCGGAGATTCGACGATTACGACTTATAAGTTGCTGATAAAATAGTCCTTGCCGAGGTGCTGTAATGGGAAATGAGGATAGTCGGTAAAGTGTAATAAATTGCGTTTATTTATCTCTTTCCAATAGAAATAAAATAGGCTCTTATCTCTTTACAGCTTTATTATGGGACTTTATTGTCCTCGTACCTCGGAGCGCGCACTTGTAAAAACTCTTATTCACTCTAAAGTATTTCATAGCAACGTGAATTTTTACAAGAGCATTGTCACCTCGAAATTTTCGCACTCTTAATCCCCAAACAAATTCATCAAAGCCCCGTCCGCATCGATCGGCGCTTTATTATCGCAGCTCGTGAACCCGCCGTTGCCAAAGAATCGCGCTCTAATCGTTCGCCCGGCGCGAACATCGGCCAGGTGAAAAAACCTCTCTCTCGCGCCGAAGAAAGCCCCGCAGCGGAAAGCAGCTTTTGCGCGGCGATCCCTCATTTTTTCCCCATCAAGGCCAAGCAGCCGATTAAAGGCCAGCTCGCGAGCGCCTATATCCGGGGATGATGAATGACGGAGCTCTCCGATCAATGAGCGCGGCTCGCCGCCGCTTGATTATACGCGCGCCGAGAGAGGATGACGCGAGTGCATCGCACCTCCATCTCTCTCTCTCTCGCTTTTGCGAGCGCCCCGTTCCGGATGTGCGCGAGTAGTCCGATATTCGAAAGTGCGCGCGAGAGTCGCCGAGGTAGTTTTCGTAAGTGGGATTTACGAGGCGAGCCGTGGCTGATTGTAGTTTCGCGAGCTTTACGGGCCGCGGCTTTTTGCCGTCGGCTGATTGATTGACTGGCCGCGCGCTCGTTAAGATGTGCGAAATTCTGAGGTGAGCGCATGCCGAGAGGTGCATCCGGAGCAGAAATAAATATATCGTGCGCGAGAGAGTGTAAACAATGCCTCTTTAAGAGCTGCCTGGGAAGCTTGTTCTCGCCGGGGATTATACGATGGCCCGATATTTCATCTTTGCAGATGGAGAAAATGCGATTGTTTCACCCAGGAGGCTCGAACTTATCGCCCGGGAAGAAGTTAATTTTTCAAAACTTTCATATAAACCAACGAGCAGTTTTAGAGGTCGCGTATTTTTCGATTCGAGTAAATTTCATTTTACTTGTCAAAGGAAAATAGAAAAAATATAATTACACGATGTTAGAAGAAATTAATATCCGTACAAATTACAACCTCTCGTTAATCCCACGCACTCAGATATCAAGAAGCATTCAGTATAATAATAATAACCCATCCGCTTGTATTCCGCTAATGATTAGCTAACACCCGCTCAAAACATTCTAAGAATTAAAAGCGTCAATTCCACTTCCATTCCACGTCTCTCACCCCGTTCATCACTCAGGTGCAGTTCTCAGCGTCTTCCCCGGGGCGCATAGCTCGCATATCTGCACCTCCTCGTGCATTTATCGCTCGCTGGCTCGGCAAATCGAATGAATTTTAATTGCTTCCAATGGAATTCCGCCGGGCAGATAGACGTACGTACTCACGCACACACACACACACATATATATATATATGTACATACATGCGCAATCGGGCCGGTAGCCGTCAAAGATTGCGCTCTGTAATTTTCCGTCGCTCGGCACGAATTTTCCCTGCGCCTTCCGTCGGCCGGCCGAAAGCAAAGAGGAAGAAGACGAGGAGAGAGAGAGAGAGAGAGAGGCGCGGAAGCGACTCCGCGAGCAAATGACAAGGGAGCCGAGCCCGAAGGAAAACACTCGTCATGCCCTAGAAAATTTAAAGAGCGGGCAAACGCAAGCCGCGCCGCGCGCGCAGAAGCGCGATATTAAGTCATGAATCGCGAGCTCCGAAGCGTTCCATTAGTCCTCGATTTTATGACGCAATCCGACGCATCGGCTTTCATTAAATTTCATGGCTTTGTAAACGCGTTTTCTCCCCCCCGCCCCAGGCCATTTTCCAGATCGCGCCTCGACGAAGACGGCCGGTGTCCTTTCGCAGCGAGAGCTTTCCTCGCTTCTTGCTCGCATTCTCTCGCCGCGAGCGAAGCTTTTTTGCCGCCGAGCGCTGTGGAGGAGCGACACGTACCGGGTGGTCCGGTAGACTAGTTACCGGCAGCCGAGTATCGATGGCTCTCCGAGCGAGAGACGCGTGAATTATATATGTGCCTGTCTTTGCGGAGAGCTCGGAGATGTTTATCGCATATTAATAGATTTTTTTCGCCTCTCCGCTTCTGAAAAAGTCGTGCGCGCGGGGAGAAATATGACTGGTTAGCCGAGTAACTAGAATGACCAACGGTATAACGGGCACGCGGGTTGTCTTTCGGGTATTTCGGGCGTCGTATCTCATTAAATATGAACTTGTGTTATATGACATCTTTAATGGATTGTGGTTTATGGTGAGAGCGGAATGATTGTGCTGCCTTATCGTTATTATCTGAAGACACGCTGATCCGCGGATGGATATAATAGCGTAATATATCTATGCACGTATGCAATCATACGTACAGAAAATGACTAAGACGTGTCTGGCTGTATTCAGTACAGATCTACTTACGGCTTTTGGAATGTCGGTTTCTTGAATGGAGTATGTTTACAGTCGTATTAGAAAATATTGGAGCAATTAAATATTGACATTAAGACAGATTAATTAATAATAGAAAAGTTAATAGACTTTTTAATCTTTAAAAAATTTGGCCATCATAATAATTTTTATTAGTAGAATAAGGTTAAAAAATGGTTATAGTCTTACCTTTCGAAGACAACAAAAAATTTTTCTAATCGCGCG
This sequence comes from Ormyrus nitidulus, assembly GCA_900474335.1. Classification (NCBI taxonomy): domain Eukaryota; kingdom Metazoa; phylum Arthropoda; class Insecta; order Hymenoptera; family Ormyridae; genus Ormyrus; species Ormyrus nitidulus. The sequence goes on from UCOL01004773.1 coordinate 9,887, forward strand.
GGTTATTTTAAACGAGTGAAAGTTCGCTTAACATCTCAATAAATCATGTAAATAGGAGATTAATACCGAAGCATTAAGAAAAATTGTCGGCAAATCGCCCATAAACCTCTCGTTGAAAAATCCAACTGGATATAATATAGCTGCCAGTTCGATAAAGCCCACCTAGTCGTAGACTCGCCCCGAATACTTATTTATTTATCCAAGTTAATTAACCGCAGCAGCCCGAATCTGGTCCATAAAAGCCTTCCCCTCGCCTCGATATAATCACTCTTCCCGCGATCGTTAATTCGAAATTTTACATATCGGAAAAGTTATTTCCTGATGGCGCAATTACGCGGCGACACACGCGGCGCAAACCCACATTCACCCGCCGGGATAATGGGCCCTCCTCCGATATAAAGGCGCGCGATTATCAAATTACAGGAATAACGGCCGGCGTGCAGGACGCATTAGGAGATATCGGCGCGCGACAAACTTGACGCGCGCAAACACGGCTGAATCATGCAAATGTCCTAATGACGATAATCGGGTAAAAGTGCGGCCGGCCGGCATTCAGGTTAATATTTCGCGGCCTATATAACCGAGAGCTTATATACCTGTCATCTCTTTCTCTCTCTCCTCGAGAAGCAGCTGCCGCACGCTGCGCGCGCTTCCTCCTTTCCGCCATTAATTTCCGGCGAGCGCGTGCATATAATAAAGCCCAGGCCTCTCGCCTAATTGCTATTTAGGCCGAGAGCGAGAGGCGCGTGCACCAACCCAGATGCACGCCGGTGCAGAGTCAGGAGGGAGAGAGAGAGAGAGAGCAGTGTGTGTGCCGAGAATTTGGGACCGAGAGATTTAGATGGAGAGAGATACGGGCGAAGGATAGATGTACCGTTTGGGATCGCCGAGAGAATGTTTGATACGATCCCGAGCGTTTTCCTCGCTAAATGCTCCGGGGGGGATATATTTATGCTCGGGCCTCGCGGTTTATTCGAGGAGGAGCGAGTTTTATGATTATCAAGTGAAACTTACTTTTTTGCGGCTTGTATATATATCAGTTTTATGTACGGTGTTCGCGGTGTTACTTAAGGAGTAAGGAAAAGAGTTCTTATTAAAAGACTCGGCTGGGTAGATGCATTTTATTGCATTGAAGCTCAAGTTCATTATAGCAGCTTCTGATGGGTTCGAAAGTGTAGGACTTTAAATGTATTCAAAGAGCATTAATTAACTTAACCGAACGAACTTCCCTCGCGAACCCTAAAATAACTTCTCCCTCCCCAGCTCCCCCTGCAACCCCGAAAATCCAGCCTTCGCCCATGAATTCAGCGCTAAACAACATTCGAAATTCCACAGGCCGCGCGACTCGCGCAAAAATCTATTTAGGCATCCGAGAGAGTGCAGAGAGCGGAGAGTCGGAGCCTCGAAACGAGCTCTCGTCCGGAATTCCTCCGGCCGAGGCGTATATCGGCGCGACTAAGGAGGAGGCTCGTTACAAGAAGGGCGGAACGCCCGGAATAGAAAACGCGCGGCGCAGGTTGCAGGCATGCCGGATGCGGGCCCGCGGAATGCGAGGTGAAAGTGAAGATCGGCTGCAGCGGCCGGACGAGCGAGCGGACTCCTTATCTGCATTAGTAGTGAGGAATCGCGGCCGAGCAAATTGTGTGTGCGGCGTGTAAGCCGCTCGGGATCGGCGCGGTTTTATAACCTTTGCCTGTGCAGTGGGTTCCTTTTTTTACTAATTGTCGTTGTCGCATTCTCTCGGCGAGGAAATCGACCTGGATAGAAGGATGTATCAATGGAGATAAGAAGGAAAGGATGGGCGGATAATTATTATGTGCTTAGCGGAGACTTTTTGCCTTGTTTTGGCGTAGAAAGTTTAATTGGCAGGCTTTTCTTCGCTGGAGACTGGCAAGCGGCTGGGAGTGCACGGCGTGTCGCGCTTTAAGATAGCAAAAACGTTTTGTTTTGGGATTCAATGACGCGTAGAGGGATTAATTAACTTTTTATGATGCGCGAGATTATGCGGTGCTTTAGATACAGATTTCATTTCGTTTTTTAAATATATATTCGTATTTGTTTCGTTATACGCGAGGCAGTCATATTTATTCTAGATTCTGTTAATTTGTAAAATAGGTTCACTCTGTGCAAGAAAGTAACGGGTATAAAGAGTATAAATTTAATTACTCAAAAGCACGTCCCAGTATGAACTAGAACGAATTTTTATTCATTTTCAATAAAAATGATAATTTAATGTAAATTAAATTCTGATCTAGAATTTAAAAAAACTTTCATGTTTTCATTATTTTTAAAGTGCCGTAATCACTCATGCAACTGAAAATTATAAAGTTTATATCTTCAATACATTATCTGGCACAATTAGTTTGATAGTTTATTAAGTTTAACTACACGTTGCACTGACACGAATATTTCCTGAAAATTATGTTTTCTCAATAAATCATATCCGTGCGGTCTTGTTTTAAGAAAAAATTTCAACCAAAAATAAGAGGCAAAGTAAAGAATTTTTTAATAAAAACTTTAATTCTTCAAAAAGTTTTGTTATTAAAACCTGTTTAGCACAAACTGTAAAACATGATAAATACGCAAAATATAAGAATGAGGTCAAATCAAACTTTTTCTCAAATCCCTCTTTCGCACAAACAATAACATTCTGCAAAAAAACACAAAGATGCAAATATTCGATACATCCAATAACATCTATAAATAAATGAAAACTTTAAAGAGCTCCGCGTTCATATTTCAGTATATCCATTTTCTCTGAAATTCCGAGAAGCAGCCCGCATACGTTTCTCGTCCATTCACAGGCTCGCATAACGGCATTGATCCGAGCATTATATTAAAATAGTATCCGCGATGACTAATGCTTGCGTCAACAAACGCCGCAAAACTTTCTCCCGGCGGCATAATAACGCCGCCGCCGCGCATTCCAGCGGCAGCCTCCGCATGCATCAATCCGGCCAGCGTCGAATAAACATCGAAGCCGAGCTGCGCGCGCGGAGGAAAAATCCTTTTACACCGCTGCTGCCGCTGCTATACTGGCTCCTAACGGCGCCGAGACTTTTACCTTTGCCGGAGAAGGACGCCCGAGAGAGGTGAAAGTGGATACGTCCGGGCGAATATTCCGAGCGTCGCGTGACAACCGCGCGCGCCTCTGCGTGGGCGGCTCTCGAGGAGAGTATTGTCGCTCGCCCGAGAGAGAAAGACTTTCGCGGTCGGGGAAGCGAGTCGATCGCATGATTCACCGCTCTTACGTGCAGACTCGCCGCGACAGATTTGTGGAGTCCCTTTGCCGGGGGAGTCGTTTGCTTTCTTTCGCGTCTTCGACGTTTATCGCAAGATTGAGGAGATGGATTTTTTTGCGCGCAAAGGACGGATTAGCCGTGGTTTATGAGCTTGCTTGGGTTTTTTTTTGCGACTTTGTCGTAATTGCATTCAATTGGGTAAATTTGCTAATGGAAATTAATGGAATAACGACCTATTTGTTAAAAAGGGTCTTACACCCACTAAAAAATTTTTAACATCTAAAACCTGTCTAAAAAAAATCAATTAGATAAATTTAAACAAATTTTTAATTTGAAAAACTAGTTAGCTAAATAATTTTAAAACATACAACTCTTCACGCGATAATGGCATAAATTTCCAACAATTTAAGC
>UCOL01004774.1:0-13539 GCA_900474335.1 Ormyrus nitidulus
AAAAAAAAAAAAAAAAAAAAAAAAAAAAAAAAAAAAAAAAAAAAAAAAAACACTAATGAAAATTCAACTGATCGACTCGCCAGTAGAATGAAATAACTGCCCGCTGGTGTTTGATAAATCGGATATTCGCATCACTTGTAGCTTTGGTTTCAACCCCCGCGGAAGCACGCGCTTTTTCGCTCGTGCCGTAGGAGGACGGTTAGTTCAAAGCTCAAGTGTATTTTAAGCACATAGTATATAATATATAATATATAAGCTTTGAAGCAACGAATAATTTTTAAAGTAAAAGTTTTAAACGTCTGTGCAGAAGAAGAGCCATCGGAGCAGCGGCGCTTCTCTGGATCGTGGAATAAGAGCAGCATCGGTAGCTTCGGCTCTTTTGCCACGTCTCGCGATTTCGCGTGTGCGAGAGCGCAGAGCGTTGCGGGGGCCTGTTGGCTTGAGCAACCCGCAGCTGATCTAATTTAGCGGCCCAACATCGATCTCAACAGCTGTCTCTTTCTCTCTCCGCGGTAGCGCGACGTTGCACAACAGCAGCGCCAGCAGCAGCGGCGGCAGCGGCAGCAGCATCTGCTTCTTCTTCTTCTTCTTCTTCTTCTTCCAGCTCCTATCGTTAAATGCACTGTTCGCGCTGGTTTGCCGGACGGACGGCACAATGCGCATCCTTCGATCGAGCTAAATGCGTTCCTTGCAGTGACGATCCAGTTTTGCAACGAGACCGCGTTGTGCACGCTGCGCAGAAAATTTCTAAATTCGCCCCTCCAATATTTTTTGCTTCTTAATTGTTTTCTCAATTTCTGGCTCGCTCGACTGCGAGGGATTTCGAAATCCTTATCTGACGAAATCCTCCTTTTGCACTGATATAATTTTAAAGAAATTTATGTACGATCGATTTTTCCCTCTGCGAGGATACTGTCTGAAATACACTTTTTGCGACGATTGAAATAAAATATTGTTGCCTACATTTTCAACATCCCTCGCTGCTCGAAAACTACCGGTTTCTGCTTTCAAAAGAATTCTTTACGACGTTGTATTGTGCTAACACGTGCCTTTCGTACAGATGCTGGATTCTGCGCTTTACATATAAAGGAATCTACCTTTACAGTATTGTGGAAATTATGCGCGGAGTTTCAGGATACCAAAAGGAACGTTTTTAGTTGATAAAAGGATGTCAGTGTAAATTATTTAGTAAAAATTCGCGCTTATAATATAGTGCGGATTTTTCACTATTAAAACGTGAATTTAAGCCAGCTGCGGCCGTTAGAAAGTAATCCAATAATTTATATAAAATAAAAATCCACGTTACAATTGCATTACAATATAAATAAGTGCTTGAAAATCTCACGCGTCCGTACACTTTGTTTACGCAACTGAAAAACAAATATAAAAAATTCCGTATGTGATCGGCAGAGTTCCTTTAAATAGAATGCGCGATGAAAAAGTTTAAATTGACTTCCTCTCCGCTCGGGTAAAGTTGCTTTTTCTTTCCAATTAATTAATTCGACGCGACCACAAGAGGGTGAGCATCGATTGTGCAAAGGAGAACTTGTAAATGGCGTATATACTCTCGATGGAGTGCACCTTAGAAACTCGGCTGGTTACGCGACCTAATACGTATAGGCATCTCATAGTTAAGAATCGAAAAAATAAGGCCTGCAATATGTGTCGCTGCATAAGTAGTATCGGCGTCGTTTAGCCAGCCGCGATATAATATTGTACAAGCTTTTAAAGCGTCGTGTAAGCGATCTAGCCTGGAAGAAGGTTAATTTTAATCGACAATATTTGCAGTTTTCACTTAAGCTCTGGGTTGTGCAATAAATATTAAAAAGTTCCGTATACGGAAAGATGGTGAAAGTTTTCTCCTTCAATGTATCAAACGCGCCCTGGTATTGTGATAATCCTGTTCCTTTTACATATAAGCAGGACCCTTTGTTTCAAGGGTTTTACTCCTGGCGTAAACGTGAGCAGCCTGTAATTAATTATTATTAAGACGGATAAGAGTATTACCCGACTACGGTGAATACTTCAGAGCCACTCGTTAATTAAGTCCCTCACATGCAAGTGAAACGATCGAGATTAAGTGCATGAAATTATAGTCTATAAAATGTTTTCAATGATATAATCCGATTTATTAACAGTGGATTATTATTCGTTTCTTTGAGAATGAAAAATTAGTACTTATTAATGCTCCATAAGCAGATTTTAACTTTAAGTGACTGACGTTGAATAAAAGCAATCCTTATATAGCTACTTTAAGTTTTTTTGAATACTGAATTTATTTATTTAATCTTATTTAAAATTTAATGGGTATAAACCTTAAAAGTGTAGATTAGTAAAAATAAGTGCTGACTATAGTCATTTAAATTTAAGTAAGTATATTAGTCAATTCGTTTTCTAAATAGCTTATTAAAAATGAAATCATTCAATTTAACATCTGAAGTGTAAACAATTTTTCAGTATAATATATAGTTTACAAATCTAGATGAAAGCTTTAAACATTTTAATATGTATCGATATGATAATTTTACATTACAATATATTACATAAAACAGTGTGGAAGACTATTATTTCGTCACTGCTCTTAAAGGAAAGTCTTCGGAGATCAGCTTTAAGAAGTTTGTGAGAGGTTCTTCTTCGAAGGACTTAAAATTAGTTCAATGAATTCAATTCACTATTGAAGATGATCTAATGCTAAAAGCGGATCGTTTTTAATCGAGTCCTTGTCAATACTACGTCAACTTCGTTCGAGGCAAAGTATTGAAAACTATTTCGGGAAATTAAATTCGTTGGTATAAAAAAAAATTGGTAGTTTTATTTCAAAAACAAACATTTAAACATTTTAAGACAGGAAAAAAGGTCAGACCATCACGACGACAGGGGGAAATAAAAAAATTTCACGAAACGGCTTGACAGGCAGAGCAGAACGCCAATAACGGAAAAACACTGTCATCCCTCTACTTCTTTTTCTCGTTAAAGCCATTGCGTAAGAGAGGCACAGGCAGAAAGAGCAACGCGAATGATGATACAGAGAGGCTCGCGAACGCGACCCAGATGCAAGAAGTAAACTTTATACTCTCTAATCGCATGAGTATCGAATCCGAAACTTTTCGCAAGTCTCTCTCTCTCTCTCTCTCTCTCTCTCTCCCTTTTGCGAGCGCGAGCGTCTGAGAGCAAAACTTTTACTTCCCGCACCGTTGCTAGGATAATCTCTTCCCCTCCGTTGCACAGCAGGAAAATCTAACGCCAGGCGCGAGAGCGACGATACGATGCGTGTGCGGGTACAACCAATTTCGGGAACCAATCGGCCCGAACGCTTGTTGGCCCAAAGCGAACGAAATCTCCTCCGTCATTTCTCCGAACCTCTGGACCTTCTGACATAACGAGCTGATGATTCAATCGGGGATCGAATCTTTTCTTGTGATTGCGAGTGCGCTCGTTTTTTTTTTTTTTCGGCCTTCTTTCTTGCAGGAGTTAATGCAACGGATTATTATTATTTTAAGGTCAATATTTATGTTTTCATAATTATGCTCCAAATTGGCGTACTCGGTAATATAAGCAGAATTAAACTATGCATACGCTATCGCTTTCATGAATAATTTCACGGAACATTAACAATAATTATATGAAATGATCTCTATTATGATTAATAAATGTATTAATTAATAAAATTGAATTATTCTCTTTTGCTTTTCTTTGTGAAAAGGCAGCAAAATAATGACACATTCACAGATGCACCAAGAGTTTGCATCAGTACTTCAAGCCTTTGGGTACGTTTCGAGTCGATCCGTCAGATAAATAAATGTTTGGAAAAGCCGATTTATCTTTGTGACTTTCTATTTTCTCTTTTCACCTTCTCCACCTCCAAAAAGTGTAACAGCTCAGGGAGGAAAACCTTTGGAGCAGCCTTTCATTTGATTGATTTTTAGAAAAAAGTTCTTTGAGCGTTAATTATGCGTGACGAATTTCGGATTTCAAACGAAAACTCTTTCAATAAACGCAGAGCAATGTAATGATTCATCGTCCGACTTCAAATATTATTACTTTAATTAATTTAATTCTTTTTCGCATGGCTAGATATCAAGATTCAAATGTTCGTTCGACTTTAATTGACTTCCCGAACAAACTGTGTAAGAATAAGGTATGTAGTTAAACCTTCCCTCGTAAATGAACTGCAAATTTGAGAAGTTCAATTTATGGACTGGAATTTAATCGAGATTCTTTTCACTTAAGAAAAGTCATGCAAATTTTAGTGTTTTTGAGAAAAATACTATCCCATAAACGGATCCTTTTGGAGACCTCTCGTTTTGCATATGAAACTACAATTTTCATCAATTCATTTGAAAAAAAAGTTCAAAATATTTTTGTATTATAAAGCATAAAAATAATTTAAAACGTTCTTTTATTAAAAAATTTGTAATCTTAAACCTATGCTTATAAATCTGAAAATAATAACTATATATCTTAGAACAGTACAAATAACAGAATCATTTAAAGTTAATTTTTGAAAAAAAATAAAGCTGATATTTTTATTTTGAGCTATTATGCGTTAAATTATTTGCTTGTCGTGATTTCATACAATTCATCTTGTCATAAATTAGGTTTGCAAAGTCTCTTACAGTGATAAAATAAATTAAGTTGAGTTAAGCTTTCTATTATATATTATTGGTAAAATTGCAGTCAAATATCTTTTTCCTTTTTTCGTTTAAGCGAGGAATGCCTTTTTGGCAATTATTTGGATGGTAACGGGTTTTTTATGCAGAGGCCGGGAAAAAAATTTCCCGGCTTGCAGTCTCGAAAAATTCACCGATCTGGTGCAAAAAATTCATAGAATATTCGTGCAACTGTACAAATTTCTTTCACGATATTGCGCTAAATTTGTGGTGACGTGCATTCCGTGGATTACATGAAAATTGAACGTAGATTGTTGCTATTCCTGGTATTCCATTATATCTTTTTAAAATTTTTAAAAATAAAGTAGTCTTACATTGTGTATTGATTATTATCTAATTAGTCATACGTACATTAATGTTAATAAATATTAAGGCATTGTTCAAAAAGTATTATTTTCTTTTGCCATTCAATAGAGTATATTATTTGATAGTGTGAAATGAATTGAAATAAAATTTAATGACACATATTATCAACAACAGGTAAAAGTATAAGTTATAAGTTATGTGCCTTTTCTTTAATAATTTTATCTTCAAAATATTCATGTAATTTTTTATTAGTTCTCACATTAATAATTTAATCAAAAATTGCGTGATCATTGTCATAAAAAAATAAAAGAAGTAGAAGATTAACATTATTGAAACAGTAGTGACAATTTCATTCAGTTTAATGAGAAAAGTTAGAGCATTCATGCGCGGACAGCAAATCATAAGCTTAAATTTATGGTAGGGCAGTGGGTAAAGTAAATAAGTTTATGAGTAATGAATATTGTCGTGCACTAAGGGAAATCTCTTGATTATTTAGAATGCAGCACATCGATTTTATCGACATATGGCGAACTAAACAACTGATTATGCGAATATTTATTTACCCTTTAAGTAATGCTAGGAATTATAAAAGGCAATTAAGAACTTGGTATTACGGCTGTACGATTACGGCAGATCTGGCAGAAAGTGGAAATTAAAATCTTTGTAATTTAACAGATAAATAGGGCTGAAGCAAACTTGTGAATTTAATCGAATGATTAAACGGTTTTCGCTTAGAAGACTGCATGCGTAAAAGAGTTTTGAAAACTATAATGAAAATGAATGCATTGCGTGTGAACTATATTCAATCGTATTCTATTGCCATATCAGCAAATGTCATGCCAGCTCTAAGCTTTCATAAATTATTCAGTCGAGAACACTTTTAACACCCACGTTCTTAAATCAATAAATTTGATGAGATGTGTACAAGGGTGGGTATAAGATCTGAAACGTAATAGGTAAAACGTGATGGCATGAAAAATGAAAATGGTCTGTAATTACATTGCGGAAATGAAATGTTTCTAAATTTTTAATTAATAATTCAAATACAGAGGACAATGGCTTACTTAAAACTAAATTCAATTTTATTGCAAAGTATTATATTCAGTACGTTATGTATATATAGGAATATATACTAACAAATTTTTAATCCGTTATGTAACCAAATTTATAAGTGGTAAAAATTTGTTTGAAAAATAAATTTCGTTTTTCCATTGCTCATTTAAATCTCCGTAAGTATTGGAATTTAAAATCACTTTGTACAACGGAAAGAGTATCGCCTCTTGAAAAAATGCTGCATAGATATAATCTTGTTGCGTCTGAACGAGTCTGAAATAAACCGCGCGGCCATACGAGCGTTATTATTGCATTTATTCTCTTATTCTCTGGAAGTCTGTCGTCACATTTTATTATCTTCGAGCTTTCGCATGCTTTCATCATCGTTCATCACCGCCTACTTGTGCACTGCGCGATCTAAATGGAGAAATAACGGGATAAGTACGCGCTGCTTTTAACACGCCGGTACAAAAAAGCTGTCAGTCAGGCGTCTACTATTCATAAAATCGCATGTTCGATTATTTTTTGACGTCAAGATATCATTTATCTTGCAGATAAATAAGTGATAATTATAATTTTTGTAGATAATCGGAATTATTTTTAGAAGGTAAGATAAGATAAGATTATCGGGTTTTGAATTATTCGGTTGTTCGTCTACCGACGGATATTTGATTAACGTAAAAATAGTTTCTTCCATATTCTATTTGCCGACTATTTTAACATTGTTTAATAAGTTTATTTCTAAGACTTTTAAACATATAGAGGGAAAGTAAGTTTACAAAGATCATCATTTTGTTTTCCATCCCATATACCATCGTTTTCGAGTACAATCACAAGACCACTTTGACAAGTTATCGACACTGCCTCAGTCATGAAGCATTTTCACCAGCCGAGTTTATCTCGGTGCGCGATATTTATTCCAAGCGCACTTATCACTCGCATCAATGAACTCATAAGTATAGCAAAGGATGAGGAGGCAAGAGATAGATAGAGAGAGAGAGAGAGAGAGAGAGAGAGAGAGAGGTGCGCTCCCGCGGTGCGACGTAGATAGAAGGGAAACGACTTTTCGAGCGATCGCTGTCGGCTTATTTGAATGTCTGAACATTTGTACGCGTCGCGCGAGGCAGGCCTTCTTGTTCCCCTCTGTGTTTCTTTTAGGAAATAAAAAATCACCTCATTGTCGAAGTTTCATTACTCACCTAATAATATACTGCAGGATGCCGTTTGAAAAAAAAAAAAAAAAAAAATTTAACTTACATTCATACAAAATATGCAACTAGAGCACTGTTTCGAGCCCATATATAGGAAACGATTAAACGAGCGTGTAATTTAATGATTAAAGTTGCTGCTCGACAAAAGCATTAGCACGAGCGAGACTGTTCAAACACGGTATTAATTACTTTAAAGCCGGCCTCGAGGAGGCTCCTGAAACAGCGCGCGCGCACCGACAGGCCCCGCGGCGCGCGTCGCCCGCCAGGACGCGGGCAAAGTGGGTAGTTCGCGCGTGGCGTATGCACGGCGCTGTGGAGAGCGAGAGCGCGCGAAAACCGGTAGCGGGATATGAGAGAAAAGCGCCTGCAAGAAGTGCCCGTCGATCTGCACCCGACAGATATCGGCTCATTACCTATACGTGACTCCTGTCTATATATATACGTCGTTATGCAATCGTCGAACAGTGGCTCTCAGCGCGGGCCTGCTATCTTTCTCGCTTCCTCGAAAAGCCGCGCGGAGGTATATTGTTCCCTTTTCCGGACTGGCGGCGTTAGTGAGCCACTTTCGCGTTTCTTTTCTTCTTTTTTTTTGTCAACTCTTTCGGCTGCCGGAGAAGCTTCTATTTCCTCTGGTCGCTCGAAGGACGACTCGGCTCGAGCGAGTAATGAGCAGTCGTTAGATTAATTGGTTTTGCGCGCGATACGATTCTTTCTGCCCTTGGATCAAGGTGACGAAGGTTAACGAGATTTTTAAATGGAAGGAATAAAACTTTATGGATTTCATTTGTTCGCTTCCGTTTGACTCTATACGCGTTTCGAGGATATTTCCCGTATACGATTCTCTCCGCGATTAATTTCGCTCGGGAAAGTAATCGGACATGTTAACGAAAGCTCGGAAGAGAACATTGAATTTCTTAAAAAGCACTTGGCGGTTAAATATTTTACGAATCAAAAGAGATAACGCGGAGAGCGAATATTGCAGGCGAAAGGCAGCCGAAAAAGGCGAACAATTTCAATCCAGCAGTCGAACTTCCGAGAAGGCTAAATAAAAAGAAAATCATGCAGCGGTAGCAAAAGCTCCTCGGCGTAAAAAAGCTACGGTCGATGCCTCTCGCAATATTCGCAGCGCGCGTGAATAAAGCCCGCGCGCATTCCAAGCAGCAGCAGCAGCAGCAGCAGCAGCGGCGGCAGCGGCCGCAGTTGCCGGGGCTGAACAAAAAGCCCGAAAGAAGGCGCGAAAAGGAAAGAAAGGCGGGGCGCACGTAGCTGCATAAGAAATTTCCGTCCACAAAAGAGTGATTCGCGAGCTTGCATCTCGAGGCGCCGATCACGTATACGGGCCAAGACGCGCCTTGCATTTTTGCACGGGGGAGGGAGCGACTTTTCTCGCGGAATCCCCGCCAAGGCGGCTATGATATTTGATATACAATATCGTGACTCGCGTCATTTCTTTTAGTTAAGACCTTCCGATCGTTATAATGCGCTCGGATTAAAGAAAGAAATCCGATTGAACGTAGCGTTGACGAAAGAGGCTTTAACCAGCTGCGCTATTTACGGGAACGTATATATAGATATACTTGCAAAGACGCGCGACCGGAGCGTTCGAGATTTATGGGACGCCTCGGCGTGGACTGCTTTATTTTAATGGGAGCGTCTCTCCGGCTGCAGTAGTCGACGTCTTCGTTCCGGGAACAAACTATTGCACCTCCATCTCTGTGGCGCGGGGCGCATCAAGAGCCTGGATGCCGCGCTCCTGCCTTAGCGCTCTTCTTTCACTTTCTCTTTTTTGAATTTCATCGAAAGGTTGATATGTGTAATCGTGAAATAGCTTAGACGAGAACGCTCTCATCTTGGGAGCGAGAGAGAGAGAAAGAGAGAGAGAGAGAGAGATGCCACGCGCTCGACAGATCTGTATACCTTCGGCGACGTATACGAAATGAGTTTTCGCATTTTGCTTTGCATACAGAGTTCGTTTATCGCGAGCAACTTTTTCGCCGAGCTCCGGCACACATATACGTATACGTGCCTTTCTCCGCAAACAGTTTTTTTTTCTTATACCAGGAATGATCTTTCATCGAGCCTTTCAAGCTTTCGAAGCACGTTTGAATCCTCGCATCTCCGCTCGCGCCATAATTGAAGCAATTAGCGGGCGAATCGCCGAGATTCCTTGACCCCTCGAGGAAGAGCCGCAGACCCGCGGCAGTTAAATTAAATTCTCGCGAGCGAGGCAAAGGTCGAAGCTAAATAGTATAAGGTTTAGAATCGCTTCCGTTGCGGTAAAGCCCTTTTAGCAAAGCTTTGCGCTCGTCGGCACATGTAGAGTGCGGGGGTGGCGCGCGTAATGAACGCTTGCGCGAATAGGTAAAGGAGTCGCCTAGACGAAAGACTGCGGCAATTAAACGGCGATTCGCGGCAGCTTTGAGGCTCCCCCTCCCTCTTGCCGCTCTGGCTCGTAGAAAAAGCAGAAAGCGCGCAACAGCGGCTCGGAAAAGGGGTCGGAACAAAGCCAGAGGAAGGAAAAAGTTTAAAGACGTGAAAAAGGTTGGAAAAGTGCGAGTTCCTTTGCTTAGTCAGTCCGCACAATGGCTTCAGAGACTCATATAATTCCTTTCATTGCCGAGAAAAAAATTTTCGCAAGTCCGAGCATTAGAATTATAAAAGCCGAGTCCAACGTGCAACGAAGCGAGCGGGGGAGGAAAATATGCAGGAGGCCCTGCTATTATGCGATGTTATTCACGCGCTGCAAAAAATTTATACGAAAATTTACGATTTTTTTTCTCCGCATGACTGAGGTCAGACTGGCACTGTCCAAAAAGTTCAAATCAATTGATGAAAATTTTTACCACCTTCTATAGTAACATTTTTTTGGCCATGAGAAATGATAAATTTTTCATTTTTGGATAAATTTTAAACTTAAAACTTTTTTTTTACTGTTTTTACGTAACGAAACCAGATATTCATTTTTTCTGCGTTTAAGAATTTATAGAAATACAATACTATACTCGAGATACTGCAAGTGGGAAAGAAAATCACTTCCTTTCCCAAAAAGAAAAATATTTTGTCCGTCGAGCTTGCGCCTTCGCGCGCAAGCCCGAGAACCGCCAGACACTGTTTTAGCGAATTAGCTCTTTTGAACGCGCGTTTATGAAGGGCCCAATAGACGTTTCCGAATTATTGAGGGGAGGCGATCTCCCGAGTGTATAAATTTATCTGCGAGAGAGCGAGAAAAGCCACGACACGTCAAAGTCGCCACTCAACTGTAATTGTCAATAAAGTATCGTTCTAATAAGTATATTTTCATGATTCTATATATGCTATATTTACAGTTATATTTATTTATCCAAAGCAGGTCTAAAATCTTCGAGTACATTTTCGAAGGTATCGTTTAAAATAACGGAAAATAGCCTCTCGACTCCTTGTCATCCTAGTAAATCTCTCATTAATATTTCTCTTATAAAGTACTTTCTTGCGAGTTTCGACGACTTGGAATTCCGCTGACAACTGGGAGCAGACTTTCTTGTCCAAGTTCCTTCGGCTGCTGTTCACTGGAATGTTGTATTAATTGAATTGCCTTTTTAATTGCTCCAAATGAAGGCAGTCATCGGTCAAAGCAAGTCTCTAAAGATGGTCTTCTGCAGGTGAACCGTCCTTTAGACTCTGATTTTCTGAAATTAAACGTTTTGTTAGTACTTAAATCGTGCAAAAATATTTGTCTATCATTGTTAGCAGGATCTAAAATTGTCTATCAAATCGCAGGATCTATAAAAGCGTTCTTCGTAAAAGACGCAGCAATGAACTTTATAAGTGGATGCAATAAAAATAGTAGATTTCAAAAATTGCAGATGACAGAGTTAATGGTTAACATTTAATCTTAAAAGCAGTCGTAAAAAGGCATGTTCGTGTATAAAGATTCTCATTCGAATGAATTTTAGTACATGTCACTGAAATATTTTATAGCAGGAAGCCATTTGAATTTCACTGTTATAGATACTTTATAAGCGAGAAATACTCAGTGTCAAATTTTACACTGAATTTTAATATTCCAATCTTGTTTTGTAATACTTTGCTGCAATAAATAAATTTTTTATTAAATAAATATGAAATTCAAACACGTTTCCAATTGATAACAGTTGGACTAAAATGAAAGCATTAAAATCAAACCGATTCAGAAGTCCGCCATCTTTTTTTTAAGATAATTGACGAAACGTTAAAGAAATATTTTGCCGAAATAGCTCGCCGGGCAGAAGCAGTGATATTCAAATTCTTTAGCTTGCTTTTCTGTGTAATTTTGTCCGCATTTTCAAAAGAAATGATTTATCTCCTTTGACTGTTTATAGCGCTTTCAAATCCAGGCTCCTGGTCATTACTCGGCTTTTGGTTGTCCCTTTGATCCTTGCCTCTCTCTCCCTCCCTTCCTCGCTTTTTTTAATAGTTCGTCCGCGTCAATGTGTGTTTTATAAGCGCCTGCGCCCATTGCCCTCCGACACTTGCTTTATTTTCATCCGAGCGAAAGCTATATACCCCAAGCCAAGCCGGCGAGTAGAGTAAAAGTTTTTTGCTAGCCGCCACTTTCGAGTTGGATCGAAAATGCCCCCCTCCCCACCCCCTCTCTCTCTCACTCTTTTTCACCTCAGGCTTAACGGTTGGCCGGAAAGCTCAAAGTCTCGAATACGTACACGCGCACACACTCGGCATTGATCCGCTGCCGCCGCCGCCGCCGTCGCTGCTCTGAATTGCATTGCGATAGTTTATTTTTCTCTCTCAGCGCTTTCGGTCGCAAATCTTTTCCTCTCTCTCTCTCTCTCTCTCTCTCTCACCCCTGCCTTTCTTTCCTCCTCGCCTTTGTCTAATTCACTTTCACCCGCTGCCTCCTTCCATTCTGTTTCCTTCTTTACTGCTGCCGCCTCCCTTTGAACTTCTGTATTATAAAAGAAGAAGTATTCCCTTTACCTTAAATATTGTATTTTTCTTATAAACCAGGAAAAATATAGCTCTGTAATTTATATGAAAATTCAGAAAAAATGATTTGTATCATTCTCGCGAAAATGAAATTTAAATTTCTTTAAAGATTTTTTGTCATTGCTATCAAAAGACTAATATTTTTAAAATGTTAAAGCTATACCAATTCACCTTTTACATTTAACCATTATAATAGGAATTAACGAATTACATGAATTTAATAAACATCGTTTTACCGGAAAAGAAAAAAAATAAATATCGTTCGTTAAAAGTTATGAGCTTGCAGGTAAACTGCAATTAGTTGTCCATCGTCATTATAACCCCTAATAAAATAAAACTATCAATCGTCTCTTTCCTATTATGCTTTCTCTTACTTCTCTTCACTCCTGCCCGTTTTACATGCCTTAATTGTACTTTTCTTTCCTTCTCCTACGCCTCACCTTATATATACGCTCAGAGACTTACGGAAGGAGCCGCATTTCTTTTCCAGCCCGCTCTCTTTCTGTTCTTCTTCGTCCTCGCCGTCTTCTCCCTCTCGTCTTCCTTGCTGGTCCGACTGCAGCAACGGAACACACCCGAGATGTTTCGCGCTCGGCTGGGTTTTCTGCTCGTGCACGAAGAAAATTGCGAGAAGCCACTCGAATCACTGACCGAAATAACACGTTACTTTTTATCCGCCTTCCGGCCCGCGTCCGATCCCATACTTCTTTTTTCCCCTCTCGTTCGTTTTCTTCTTCTTTCAGGGGGAAAAACTTGCCTCGCGCACGTATGCAGCAACAACAGATTAAAATCGTTCCTGTTTGTTTGTATTTTTAACTCGCTACGCACACATGAGCTTTGTGCTTAGGTTATTCATTTCGCGTTCACTGGCGAAAGACTTGTGTTTATTTTCCCCTTCGTTGAATTTTACAGCTTTCTGTTTTGCAATACGTTTTCATCGATCCTTTTTACACGGGTGTACGAACGGCGGCTGGTGATCAGGCGCCTAAGATATTCAGAGATTGTCGGCCGCTCTTGTAAGATTTTCCTTGGGCTTACACTTCTATCATCTGCCGCAGGATTAGCTTACCGTCTCGCAGATGGCGTTAGCATTTAACCAATTGTTCGCTGTGCTTTGTATCATTTTGGAATTTCCGTACAAAGATTACATCGACGACCACTAATTTTCATCACAAATTTCTGTTTCGATTGACAACTATGCATTTTCCTCGCAAAAATGTACGTTTTAACGTTAAAACTATATACATATGGTTAATGTACGTACACAGAGAGAAAGGATTACTAATATGTAGTCATATTCATTAATATTAAATGAATATGACTACATGTTAGTAATATTC
>UCOL01004775.1:0-13515 GCA_900474335.1 Ormyrus nitidulus
ACCCTCGCTTCGCTCGGGCGACAAACTCACAATCGTGTAAGAATCGTTTTTATCGCACTAGTATCGAAAAGTACTATTATTCATCAGAGTTACAAATAACATTTTTCGATCTGTACAGAGTATAATTATAAACATAATAACACTCTATACCGTCGCAAATCCTGCTTTATATTATACTTTATAAATTTTTTTTTTTTGTAATCTAAGATATTATTGATCAATGAATGTATTTTTGGTAGATAATTTGTGTGAGAAATAATGTCTTGCAAATTATTAACACTCTTCTTTTTATCTAGCAAGAGAAGCCTACAGAGAAAAGCATGTTCGGGAGCAGCATCAGGCTATGGAAGTTTATGAGGAGTTTGAGCGCATGGAAGCGATAGCAGCAGCTGAACAGCATGTCACTTCCACAAAAGATCCTAAAGAAATGACAGAACAAGAACTGCGACGTCAGAAATTGCTGGACGCAGAGCGCGAAATGGCTCGTAGGAAAGAAAATTCTCGACTAGAACTCGAAGCCCGGCGGAAAATGCGAGGCGAAAAACGTCAGCACAGTCCTGAAGTCATGCCTCTTGATCCGTCGGTAGTTGAACTGTCAGACGAAAGTGATCGATTACCCGGTAACGATTCCGACGACACCGTTAGTAATAAGAGTAAGCGCTCTCGTCTTTCTGACGATGGCGGAAGGGGTAGAGATCATTCAGACAATTCTTCCGACTCGAGTAGTTCCAGCTCGGACGACGATGACGATGATTCCAACGATTCAAAAAAAGAGTCCAGCGATTCAAATGATAATTCAGATTACAATAATCCCAGCCCATTGTCAGTGGACCAACTTGCTAAATCTGACAGATCGGACGATGGAGATTCGCCAGGTCATATTGATACTAACGGCGCAAGTAAAGGAGTCGAAATTAATGACGTTAAAAAAGAAATAGATATAACGTTAAACCTGCCCCCGTATTTCCCAGCCATTCAAGGTTGCAGAAGTGTTGAAGAATACAAATGCTTAAATAGGATAGCGGAAGGTACTTATGGTGTCGTTTATCGAGCAGAGGATAGACGTACCAAAGAAATAGTAGCTTTGAAACGCTTAAAAATGGAAAAAGAAAGAGATGGTTTTCCTATAACTAGCTTACGAGAAATTAATACCCTGTTAAAAGCCCAACATCCAAATATCGTCACAGTACGAGAAATAGTCGTAGGAAGTAATATGGACAAAATATTTATCGTGATGGACTATGTGGAGCATGACTTAAAATCATTAATGGAAACAATGAAGTCAAAGAATCAAGTTTTCATTCCTGGCGAAATTAAATGTCTTATGCAGCAACTGTTGCGAGCTGTGGCACATTTGCACGATAACTGGATTCTTCACAGAGATCTTAAAACATCAAATTTATTGTTAAGTCATCGAGGAATCTTAAAAGTTGGCGATTTCGGACTAGCTAGAGAATACGGCTCTCCACTTAAACAATATACATCTATTGTTGTTACGCTTTGGTATCGAGCACCAGAGCTTTTACTAGGTGGAAAAGAATATAGTACACCAGTGGACATGTGGTCTGTTGGGTAAGAATCATTGCACTTAATATTTTTAAAATGAAATTTCAAACTATATTTCCGAAAATGATTTGTATTTAATTATGTTTACAGATGCATATTTGCAGAACTAATAAGAATGGAAGCACTTTTCCCTGGAGAATCAGAAATCGATTTGTTAAATAAAATATTCAAAGAATTAGGAACGCCAAGTGAAAAAACTTGGCCTGGGTATGCTAAACTGCCAGTTGTGAAGAAGACTCCTTTTTCACATTATCCTGTAAATAATATAAGGCAAAGGTTCAGTTTATCATTGACTGATTTAGGGATTGAATTGTTAACTAAGTAAGTAAATAAAATAGCTGATATAAAAAAGTTCTATCATTCATTATACTTTTCCATACTACTGCATATATAATATGTAATTCTATAATTTATTACTTTTTAGGTTCTTAACTTATGATCCAGTTAAAAGAGTCACGGCCGAAGATGCCTTAAAGCACGGCTACTTTACAGAATCACCTCTACCCATAGATCCAGCTATGTTTCCTACTTGGCCAGCCAAATCAGAATTTGGAACGAGAACGATAAATGCATCACCAAAACCACCGAGCGGTGGGAAGGGTTTCAAACAACTTGGTGAAAACGAAGAAGACGATGATAATGCATCAGGTTTTCACATGGGCTCCAGAGAAGCTAGCAGACAACTACCTGTTGGTGGGGGTTTCCATCTCAAGTTTTGATGGCAATTATATAAATTCTCGCATATAAATATCGCCCATACCCAGCCTTTTTACCTCTTTAATTCTGTTTTTTTTTTAAACTAGGGTCATTAAATAATAGATATTAAACTCGACAGAAGAAATAATAAAAAATAAATTTAGATTTTTAAGATTGTACAGATTATTATTACAATAATAAAAAGAATGTTACTTTTATTACATTGCTGTAAATTAATTAGAAACCTATAGTATTTGTAATTTATTTTGAATTATAAGTGTAATCATTTTTTTATTCGATTTTTTGTGAAAAATGCTTTCTAATATAATCACATCTTATCCTGAAAGGAAATGTACTTAATGTATTTTATACTTATAATAGTATATATGATAATTTTTAAGTTTCAATAAAGCTAAGAGGAATATTAAAAAATAATATATTTTTTTATGACATGAGAGAGAACTAAAACGAATTTTTGTAACTATATTTTTAAAAAATAAGATTTTCAATCTAAAAAAGTATATTAATATATTTTTACTTTAGATATAAAAATGATAAGTTCTTAAGAAATGTTTGAGCAATTTCTGCCATGGCAATTATTGCACTAAATTGAGAAAAAAGTATTGATTTATACCACTACAACCTGAATAAAATAATATTAAAAAGATAGACGTTTAATCAAGAGTAATTTACAAGATAAATATTTTTGAAATTACTGTGTATAATTTTTTATCATTTTTTATAAAGTAAAATAACAAGACAATGGCTTAAATAAGTGATAATTGCCATCAGCCAAGTATGTAAATTCATCCTATTCCAAGAATTGAGCAGTCTGCGATTTGTTTACTCACATCATCTGTTATGTTCAAATCACGTCAGGCACGTGGTTTTTGTGAACCCTCAATATTTAACATCGAAAAATTGGAGAAAGAGGGATTCTTAAGAATATGTACGATTTCTCCTTCGTAAAAAAGAATGGATCGCAAAAAACACAAAATCTGGTGAGTTTTATTTTGCTACAACTCAAAACTAACCTAAAACTGTAAACGAATCTACTATAACAACCTGTAAATTATTTTATTAGCATGGTATCCGACTTTTTTTACCCTAACATGGGAGGAGTGGAGGAGCATATATTTAATCTATCCCAATGCCTTCTGGATAGAGGTCACAAGGTTGTGATACTGACTCATTCCTATGGAGATCGAATAGGAATACGATATATGACAAATGGCTTGAAAGTTTACTACCTTCCCATCAAAGTATTTTATAACCAATGTGTTTTACCTACTATGGTCTGCTCAATTCCTTTGATTAGATGTCTTTTTATAAGAGAGCAAATTGATATCATTCACGGTCATTCTGCTTTCTCTGCTTTGGCACATGAAGGAATGTTGATTGGTCGTTTAATGGGATTAAAGGTACATTTTAGTCTTAATTTAAGCTTAATTTAAGTTATTGGTTTAGTAAAATCTATTTTCTCTACCTACAAGCATGACTTACTTTTATTTACAAAAGTATATTTATTAATACTCTGAAAGTTTATTTTGATAGGTGATGTAATTGTTGGCAGATGTATCTATTTTTCTTCAATTTATACTTATAACTATTTTAATTTATTTATTTAAATCATATTTTGTAATTATAAACTACTAATTATGAAATTTTCAGACTGTTTTTACAGATCATTCTTTATTTGCTTTTGCTGATGCTTCTGCTGTATTGACAAATAAGTGCCTAGAAATATCTTTGGCTGACTGTGATCATTGCATCTGTGTATCACATACAGGGAAAGAAAACACTGTTTTAAGAGCCAAAGTTCGAAAAGAAAAAGTTTCAGTTATTCCTAATGCTGTAGATACTGCCTTATTTACTCCAGATGTTAGTAGAAGAAGTCGCGATTACAGTAAGTTTTTAATAATACTTTCTAAACCTTCTTTTTTATTTATTAAACTGAAACTAAACCATGTTTTTCCTGTAGTTACCATAGTAGTAGTATCACGATTAGTGTATCGAAAAGGTGTTGACTTCCTGGCATGCATCATACCAGAGATTTGTGCACGTCATAAAAATGTACAATTCCTCATAGGAGGTGATGGGCCCAAAAGGTGGCTTATAGAAGAAATAAGAGAAAGGAATTTATTGCAACATAGAGTTACATTATTAGGAAGTTTAGAGCATTCGCAGGTGAAGCATGTGTTGAACAAAGGTCATATATTTCTTAATACTAGTCTTACTGAAGCTTATTGCATGGCTATTGTTGAAGCTGCATCTTGTGGGTAAGTAAATTAAATTAGAATAAGAAATAGAAAATAAAATGAAAGTTGTTAAAAATAAATCTTTAAACTTTATTTTTAAGCTTGCAAGTAGTTTCAACCAAAGTTGGTGGGATACCAGAAGTATTACCTCCAGATTTAATTTACCTAGTCGAACCGAACGTTCCCGCATTAATTGAAGGTCTAGAGCAAGCACTGTCTGATTATAAAGCAGGTAAAGTAATTTGTCCTTCAGAGGTGCATAGAAGAATAGGTTCTTTTTATAATTGGCATAACGTAACTGGCAGGACAGAAGTAGTTTATAATATCGTTAGGAATGAAGAAAAAAGAAATTTAGGAAAGCAATTGTCTAGTTATATTCAAAGCAGCGTTTTGCCTTACCTTCTTGTGGTTTCCTGGTGCTACATTGTTCTTCAATTTTTAGAGTATTTTGTACCTCGCAAGGTAATTTATTTAACTTTTTGTTTCTATCCTTTGAAATATATTTATTGTTAACAAATTATTTTATTTTAGTATATTGACATTGCAAAAGACTACAAAAAATCTGGAGAATCAATTCAAACTAAAAAATTTGATACTAAATGAAAGCTGCTAGAATTTAATAATATTAGGAAATACGTCATTCCAATTATAACATAAGTGTTATTAATTTAGATGATACGTAAATCAAGATCATTTTCAAGAGAAAATTATTTTATTTGCAAACGTGAACGCAAGTTTTATAATAAACAGCGTTCTATAGTCCACTTGTAAATATCTAATGGTTATTGAAGTACAAAATACTCGACCAAATGTTGTCTAGCACAAAGCAGTCGTCAAATTACAATCATATTTTTTTACTCCGTTGTTTTTTTTAACAAATTGTTTTTGCATTTATTTTGTGATCTAAATTTATAAGAAATCAAATATTTTTGTCAAATGGTTTTTATTGCAATACAATCATCATTTCATTGCTTTGTAAAGTACAAACTCCAGCTCTTTTCTGGCTAAATTATCGATACAAAAATGAGAAGAAAGGTGCCCTGTATCGTCGGAAACTTGATATTGATGATGCGGTTTACTTTTCTTTTCAATATAAGTCTTATAATCACATTTACAAAAACGTGTAAGCTTCGAAGTATAGCACTACAGTTATTTTTACCGCATGCATCTAGAAAAACGTAGTTGTCAAAATCATCGATTGTTTCTTTTATCTCTTTTTGTATCATACATTCATAATGATGGTATTTATTTTCTATATAATTACATTCAAGGTAAAAACCTAAGTTTATGTAAATTATGTACGTAAAAAACATTGGTGAATGTTTACACTTTCATTCCCGTTGATGTTTCGAAAACGTAGTATTTACAGATTGTTAAGAAGTCATTGCTGACGATCATAAGCGACAATAAAAATATTTGTATTTGATATTACATATAATGCCTACAAAGTTTATCTCCATGCATAATACTTAGTTGTATTATTGTATTATATTTCTTAATGTATTCAAAATGAAAAAAAAATTAATTTAATTTTTATTGGCAACAAAATATTAAACAAAACAAAATATTAAACAAAATTAAAAAGGCCAGATCGAAAATATAATAATGTTTATTCTGCCATGATGCAATTACATTCAATAATAATAATTATAATTATAATAATAAAGATAATATTGATACAATATCAATCATTATTCTTGTCTGTTTAATCATCACTGTATTATTGTACATTTGTTTTTATACATAAATCTTTTTTAGTCAAAGATCGTTATTGTTTCTTAACAAATCTTACAAGAAAAAACAACGATCTTTGGTTCAACAACCTTTACAACATTACAAATGAGCGAATTCAAAGCGATAATCGACCTTTGGACAAGAATTTTTCGGCTCGCAGCAAAAACCATCGATTTTCGGGAAATGCTCATTTTTAACTTCTCTTTTACTTACCATAAAAACTGATTTTGTCGACTCATATTGGGTCGTTTAACTTATCGGCATATTTACAAGTTATGATAATCAAAAAAATTACTCAAACTGACTCGCATTCACGCTCTTAATTAAACTGCAATTTACAGTTCACGCGCCCATACTGCTTATAACAAATAAGATGTTAAGGACATGCACATGATCATTTTTCATTACTGAAAAATTCCATACAATTTACAAAAATTTCGCGCATGTATTGCGAAAGAGCGTATGAAATTATTTATTGTAACAAAAGTAAAATAGTTGCTGCAGTATTTACTTGAATTTATAAAGTATAAAATACAGTAAAGTTTGTGCAGAGGTCAAGACAATGTAATTAGTAGAATCGTACAAGTGTGTACATGTGTATAAAATTGTAATGTGCACATAATTCATTGTATTTTACTCTTGTTACGATTCGTCAAAACGCTCTTTCAAATACCTTGTTTAAATTAATGCAATATATGTCATTAATTCTAATGATTTTCGCGATTTTAATGACAAAAATTATTTTTATAGAAATTTAAAAATTTTTTGCTAGTAAAAATACAAAGACTATTAATTTTGAATGCTTTAGAAAAATGCCTAAATATATGGACCTAAATTTTAGTTTTTAAATACTAATATAATTCTTGATCTAATTTATATTCTATTTGATACAAAAAAAAGTATTTGGAACGTCACAATAGCTAGCGTACACGGTTATCAAGATCAAATGATCGAAGTAAGAAATCATTCTTATCTTTTTAGTAAATCTCGTTTCAATTTTAGCATATTATGTTTTTTAGAAGAAATTATGAAAAATCTTTCGGTAAAATCTAAAAATTTACTTAAATTTAAACATACCTATATAATAAACGGAAGATTAATCGTAGGAAACAAGACTCATATTAGGAAAGTATCATCTTATCAACTAGAAATGTACTTTCTTTTATCGACGCTGAATTATTCACCTAATTAACAATGCGCATATGCATGTGCCTTTTACATAATTCAAAATAATTTTTTGTCGTCTGAGTGAAAGAATAAAAATAGTAGATTTCGCGTATTCTCGACATTTTTTTAAATCCAAGAATAGATTTGGGAGTCTCCGTACAAGTTTTCACAGAAAATCTTTATGGTGAGCGGAGTATCCTCGTCGAGAAACTTAAAACCCTGCCTCGGATAGGATACGAAAAAAATAAATAAAAAGTTCTTTTGGGATGAACCAAAAATATGAAGAAGGGTGTTTCTGAAATGAACGGTTGAGATCCAATTACAACTAGTTTAAACGCCTTCAGCATAATCACGATCTCCGACATTAATGCGATCTGGAGCAGACATGACACTAAAACCGAGCATTTTGCTATCTACTTTGTACATTTTGCCCTTCTTCGGTTTCTTAGATTTGCTCTGAAAATTTAAATAATATCATTAATGCATTAAATGTCTTAAAATAATGAGTAAAGTTCGAGACTTTTTATCTAAATCTTATAAAGAATAAAATCAAGATTGTTTAAAGATTTTTAAATGTAATTTAGCTACTTAAATGTGTAAATATAGAAATGTATTAAACTATACCTTTACTTCTTGGAACTCTGTAGAAGTATTTGGATTAACAGCAGGGGCTGGCTTACATAAATCATCCGCTTGTGTTTGAGGACGCTGGGCAGATCTCCACTTGCTTCTTTTTTCCAAGAATTGTTTAGCAAATTCGGCACATTGCTTTCCGTCTCCCAAATACATGCGGACATACTCCTTAACTTCGTAAGCTGCTTCGATATCACGTAAGAAACCAATAAAAGTAGGTACTGCAAATAATAATTGTTTTAGTATGAAACAATTATTAATTTAAAACGAAATTTTAAATAATAAATGCGATGATATAGTGAAACTCCTATTAAAACATTTTTATATGAAAAGGTGTAAATTTCAAAATATAAGCATTGAACTACTCTAAACTATTTTGTAAAAAATAAAATTGCATTTCTAATACTAACTATCTACTGAGACTTGAAGACCAGTTAAAGCCTTGTTACACCATTGGGTAAAATCATCAGTCTTGGCAGTGTTCTGTTCGAAAAGCTTCTTCACCAATTCCTCCTCCTTCTTATTTTTGCTCTTTGCTACTTTGTTATTTTGTTGTTGCTGTTGTTGCTGTTGTTGTTGATGTTGCTGCTGCTGCTGTTGTTGCTGCTGCTGTTGCTGTTGTACAGTTGACTTAGCGATGACCTGTTGTTGCTGCTGCTTAACGGCTGGTTTTGGGACTGAAGCATTCATCTTCGGGGTCGGATCATCCCAGAAACCACTGCCAGCTCCAAAACCTTGATTACCGTTATTCGACGTATTCGACCAATTTAAGCTCTGAGATGCTGTTCCCCAAATGCTAACATTTTGTAAAGGAACTGTAGTTTCTTTGTGATTAGCCTTCTCCTTTTCTTGTCTTTCCCTTTCTTGTTGCTATTTTTGTGATAAAAAATTTTTTTCCATTAACCAATAATTTTATTATTGAAAAATAAATAATTACCTTCACTTTGGCGATTCTTTCCTGCTCTTCTTGTTGGATCTGGGTAAGGCTTTTTATTTGGTTAACATTATTCATTGGAGTGAGTTTCTCGAGTGACGCCCACTTAAACTGCAAACGCTTAGCAGAGTCTGGCAGCGCCTCTTGAGCTGCCTCTGCAGCCTTCTGCTGAGCCAACTGTTGCCGTTGTAGTAATTGTTGAAGTCGCAATTCCTCCTGTTTATTTTAATTATTTATTTTATTAATTACTTAATACTATAACATTTTAATAAGCCTTATTCTCAATAATGACTTACAGCCTTTTTCTCTCTTTCAAGACGCTGAATTTCAGCGAGTGATGCTTGAGCAGTTGGTGGAGGAGCTGGTGGAGCTTGAGCCCAAGGAGCTTTACTGCGTTCCTGTAATTTACGAAGCGCTTCTGCTTCACGTCGTCTTTGCTCGGCTTTTCTTGCTTGCTCCTCAGCTTCAAGCCTTTTACGTGTTTCTTCTTCTTTTCTGTTAAATATTTAAATATATTTAATAAGCATGTAGCATTAAAAAGTTTGAAGTTATATATTGCAATTTGGTTAAAACGCATACTTCAATCTTTCTTCTTCTTGCTTCCGTTGTTCCTCTTCTAACTTCTTGCGCTTTTCTTCTTCTCTTCTAAGTTTTTCCTCCAGTCTTTTAAGCTCATCGCGTTTTCTCTTTTCTTCTTCCTGTTTCTTTCTATTCACTTCTTCGTCGTGTTTGCGCTTTTCTTCGCGTTTTCTTTCTTCTTCTTTGCGTCGTTTTTCTTCAAGCTTTCTTTGCTCCTCTTCTTGTCTGCGCTTTTCTTCTTCTCGGCGTCTTTTTTCTTCTTCGCGCTTCTTTCTTTCGGCTTCTTCGCGCTTAGCTGCTTCTTCTGCAGCCTTAAGTCTTGCTAATTCTTCTTCTTGATGGCGCTTGGCACGTTCTTGCTCAGCCTGCTGTCTTTCTAGCTCTTCTTTTTTACGTAACTCCTCTTTCTTTTTCTCCTCTTGCATCTTTAGATTTTGCTCTTCCTGTAATTCATGATATATTAATACTACTTAGTTTTTGTGCAATAGTACTAATTTAACCAAAATTAAATTAATTTGCAGTTTATCATACCAATATTTGTTGTTCAGTCTTCATTTCTTTAGGATGTATGTCCCACAATGAACCCGACATTTGACCAGGTGGTATAGTTGGTTGAATTGCACCAACCTGGAAATGAAAACATTTTACTGATTTAGTTAACGTTTTTTGTTTTATATTTGTAATTTAATAAAGCAGAGATTAATTAAATGGATTAGCTTTATAATTGTAAAAAATGATTTAATTAAATCTCTTGTTAAAACATTTTAAAATTTAGCAAAATGAAACACTGTGCGAGTATTGACGCACTTCAATTTGTTTTAAATAAGTACCAAAAATTTTACGTACCTGCGTCATCCAACTTTGCGCATTAAAGGTAGCAAGATGCGGAGGCGGTTGGTGCCAAACCGACTCCAATTGAGGTTGCGGTTGCGGTTGCGGTGGGGGTTGTGGCCCTATGTGGCCATTGGTATTAACACCAAGTTGTCTCAACCATGATTTTATAGGATTGTCTTCCTGAGGCGGTGGCTGAGGTTGGGGTTGAGGTGGACTTGGTGCAATCGTTGCCTGTGGCATTGGTGGCAGGTTTCTTAAACCACTCATTTGCTGCATTAACTGCTGAATCGGATCTATAGAACTAGATAATTGTTGAGCATTCATTGGGTGCGGATTAGGCGCTGCCACATGCGCAGTTTCCGCTTGAGTTTTTGCTACCTTTAATTTAGAATAATAAAATTTTATTTTAGATAAAAAATTACAATTTGAAAATAATAACGCAAATAAAATAATGCAACCAACCTGATGAAGTTGAGGGAACAGCTGCAATACAGAACTAGATGGCTGCGCAGATTGAGGAATGGTTGGTATGAAAGTGCTGGGCACAACGGACGGTTGGGGTTGTGGTATATCAGTGACATCTGGATCGATCGACCTCATGTATTGAAGCACCAATTGGTTCTGTTCGACAGGACTGAGATTTGCCCATTGATCAGATTGGGAAAGTTTGTTAATGGCGCTGACACGAAGCTGCTTCAGGAACATTTGCTGATTATGTAGAAGGCGATATTGCTGGTACTGATAGAGCAACAAAGGGTCGTCTATAGTAGGCTTGGATAAAGCAGGTCCTACTCCCGGTAAACCAGTTGGCACTGGGGTAGGAATTCCCGGAGCCATGATAGTGTCCGTGAGCTGTAATTTATTAAAAATTGAATATCGGTAATTTGAATTTTATTTTATTAAATGATACTATAAACTTTTGAATACCTTCAGTGGTGGGAAAGTAGTACCGGGCTTGAAGGGCACCCTACCACACAAGTTCATGAGCTCCCCAAGCGGGGTATATCTTTCATCACAAGTCCTTCTGACGAATAGATTGGGCGCGAAGTAGCCTTGTTTGTGCCATTCAGCCATTTCTGTTGCTAAGAAGGGGCCTTGCACTTCTCCTTGAGGATCTCGATAGAACCACTTCTCCTGCACGATAGTTGGCTGCGTGACTGTAGCTCCTGTAGAATCCATGATCGAGGCCGCGGTAACGACAGATGCTGCAGATAGAACACTCGAAGATGACTTTTTCTCATCCTGCAGATTAGCGCTCTCTATCAACTTCACCACTTCTTCTTCCATCCTGTTCAGGTGATCCGCCTCCGTCCGTTGTTTGTCGTCCACCTGCTCCTGCAACATGCTGCTTGCAATTGGCACCTTCTGCTGCACTAGCTGTTTCTGCTGAACCTTTGGCTGAAGCTGAGGCTGAGAATGAAGCTGAGAAGATAGAGGCTGTATAGGTTGTTGAGAATTATTGTTAGGAACCTTTGGTTTTTCCGGCTCTGGATCTTTCTGTACCTCGATTTTCTTGCTTTCTTCTGCTTTGTTAGTAGCTTTAGTTTTAGTTTTTGAATCCTCTGCCCTCTTAGGACTATCGGTTTTCGATTTATTTTTTGCTGCAGCTGAAAATATATAAACAAAATACAAACATAAATTGTTGAGATAAATCAGCGACCAAGTAATCTACGTCCAATTTTCTTGAACTTTTTTTTTTAAATGATAAATAAAAAAACGAGTATGAATATTACAAATTTTAGAATATTTAAATATGATTATGGATGTAAGTTAGTTAAAGTAGATTTTTATTGGCTTTTCGACTACGCGGTCGTATCAACCTTTATCCAATATCACGTGAAACCAATTAGTTGCTTGAGTATTCACCATCTCTCAAACAACTGTATTTATTGTTTTTACATTGGAATTCGCATTGATATTAGCACTGATATTAACTTTTTATCTTGAAAAAAAAAAGGCAGAGGTACCTGCCCCGGGATTTGAACCCACGCAATTCAAATAAAAGGCCGAAACTAAACTCACTAAGCCACTGCAGGCTCCACTTAGAATACAACTCTACATTTTGAAAAGTTCCGCCATCTTTGAAGAATACATTTAAAGTATGGAGATATTTTTAGATAGAGAGCAAGATACAAAAACTATTCTCACGGAGAGGTCTGTTTAACACCGCCCACGTAATGTACTAAAGCACAAGAATAGAATAAAATAAATATCTGGAAATCGGAGGAAACGTGTTTTATAAGAATATTAACATGCTTGTTTGCGTTTTAATAATCACCACTTTCTTAGCATCAGAAACTAATTATAATTTCTCTAACCAGTAGATTGTTGACTTTCTTTCTGTCTCTCCTGCTTGGCACTCTTTTCCTTCTTTTTCGAATCAGCGGTGTTTGTTACCGTTTGGCCAGTACTGTTCTGGTTACCGATGATGTTGACAGCCGAAGCAGACTTCTTGGCAACAGGACTGGCTGGATTTGACGGTGATTTAATTGGGGACAGGCTGCGCCTACTGGGCTGCGTTTCCTTCTCACCGGACGTGTCCTTAGACTCAGACGCGTGTAACGACTTAGGACGCTCACCATTCATTGGTCGATCGCTTTTGGCTACTACCAAACGTACAGAGGCGCTGCCACCGCCTGCCGATTTTATACCGTTCTTCGAGTGCGGCGCGTTGCCCTCCGAAACGCGTCGCACTCTGGAACTTCGCTGCTTTCTCTCTTGGTGCCTGTCCCCGCCGTGCTCGTCATCGTCATCCGAATACATGCCGTGGAACGCACCTGACGAGTCAAAGCTTCCGCCGCTCTCGCTAGGATTTTCGGTGGCCCTGTAATTTAAAATGTATATTTCACTTTTGATTTTTCTGAAGGTTCGGGTATTTTTGAAAATGTGTTTGCAGCTCAGTAAAATTATGATCGCTCTCGCCCAAAATTTTTTAGCACCACACTCGAGGCTCTCGCGGAGTTGCAAAACGTCAACGCGATTACCGAATGCTCAAATTCGGCTAGTTTTCTTCATGTGCCATTTTTGTTACCTTGGGTATTATTGTTATCAATAGCTGATATATATATATATATATATATATATATATATTGATAACAATAATATATATATATA
>UCOL01004776.1:0-13529 GCA_900474335.1 Ormyrus nitidulus
AGTATTTTAATTAATTTTAATACATTATTTACTACTGGAAATTTATCTATGTCTATATGGAAAAGAAATAATTTGTCGATGTCGAATTAAAGTTGCTGCATGATTTCTCATTATACGGGGATTTGCGGAATATTTTATCGTCATTGGATTCTTATTTAACAACAAATCTGTGAAAAAAGCCATTGCATAAATTCCGCAACTCGTTGCATCTGGTTGTTGTGTTACCCTTATGAACTTTATATTGTTAAAGTGTAATGTTGGATAACGAAAATGAATGTATTTTTTTTCTATATCATGTAATGATGAAACACATGTTCGATTAAGACTATCAAATATTTGTAAGTTTATTCCATCAAATTTTATGCATATCCAATGTCTAAATTCTGGATCTCCTCCAATAATTTGTAAATGAATTTTTCCGTGGTAACCTACGAAAATTTCTGGTAATAAATTCAAATATTTATAGTATAATGGCGTATGAACTTCAAAATTTGATGTTATATCTTGCGCCATCATAAGGAAAGTATGTATGCTATCGTCAGTGAGAAAGTCGTTACTTAAAATATTTTCAATTACCGCAGCTATCTCAATATCTCCAATTACATGTTCAATGTAGATGTGATCGTTTTCTGCACCAAAAGCATGTTGCGTTTCAATATCTTTATTATTGGATTCGCTTTGAACATTTTGAAACTTCCTTAATTTTTCAACAACAAATACTTTACTATTTTTTTTGTAAAGACCCTTTGCTACTTCTTTTCTTCGTTTTGTACGTTGTTTGACAACGTGCAGAGTATTTCGATCTAACATTTCTTTTTGCTTTTTCTGTTGTGCTTGAATGATATTATCTGCTTCACGTATCGGCATATTCCGATTGTAACGACTGTCTAAGATTTCTGGTAATAAGCAATGAAAATAAAATTTTTGTAGTGGAACGCTCATTTTTTCATTCCAAAAATTATCATTGCGTTTAACTTTAACATGTTTCATTCCTTTATTTGTGCATAAAGCAAATATGTAATAATCTCGGTTCGTAACGTGAAGTTCACCTTGAACTTGATAATAATATACGCGGTTGCAATTCATCTTATTTATATCTTTTTTGTCAAATATTTTCCTCAGATGCGGTATTTGTTTTAGAGCTTGAAGTGGTGTTAGGTCGGCGGCAGAAATAGGATTCTTTAATTCTACAATACCATCTTCACCGATAAGACCATCGACAGAAGCTCCAAGATATTCATCTTTAGCATCTATGAATAAACCAGCCGTTTTTATTTCTACCTTTAAAATTTTAGATAGTTTTTGCCTAGATGATTCTTCATTTTGAATTCCATAAACTAAAGCTGGAAGATTTAACAATGGAGGATATAAAATGCTTTTAACAATTTGTGCGCAAGAAGTAGCTGGCCTTTTCCGGCAAATTCTTCCGAAATTAGAAGAAGTCAATAATTCTCCTCTTTTTTGATGCCAAAATTCGCAATTGCTTTGGGTTACAGTGGAGCGTTCAATTTGTTCCCGATTATTTTGATCCGTTTTCAATTTTTGCAGATGTACTTGACGTAAAACTTCATATGCTTCTTCAGTAACGTCTGGACGATTAACGTTTTCTCCGTAATTTCCACTTCCATCTGGGAAGTATCTTGTTTTTCTTCTTCCTTGTGCAAGTCTCAAAGCTTTTTTATATTCAATTTTTTTCTTCATCTTTTCTTCCATCGATGTTATTACGCTGCATAATTCAAATCCACAATTTTCATTCAATTTTGTTAAAATTGACTGTGTATTAAATTGTAAAACAGCAGCTTGTACTCTTAAATAATAAGAATCTCTCCATCCAAAATTGATACGCTTTCCACCATTCGTTTTTGCAACAATGGAATTAAAAGATTCAACGTAATTATTATTCACCATGTGCAGTAAACTTTTTGAATGACAACTAAGATCTGATACAGCTTTTTGTATTGCGGAGTACAATCCTGTCGATTTTAATAAAGGGATCCAATTTTTTCCAGTTTTTTTTTCACAGGGAACTTTATATTTTAGACAGCATTTATGATCTCCGAATACGTGATGAACAGAATTTAAAATCTGTTGCTGTAAATGCTGCGTATTTCTGTTGTTATTGTTTTCATTTTTTTTTATTTTTACTAAAGCCATTATATGTTGCCGAATTTTAAAAGCAGACTTTTTGACATAATTTCTAAAAGGTATTGAATTACCTCTTACCAAATTATGTGACATTCTGCCTCTTGAGGCATCAACAATTTTATTACACATATTTCTTAATAAGTGATTTGTGCATTCAACTTTTTCAATACGAACACCATAAGTTCTGTACGGATTGCAATCTAATAATGCCTTATAAACGCTACTATCGCCATCGCCTATTATTCGTTTATAAATTAAATTGTGTTTGTCCACACTTTCGGAGAAACCTTTTACAAGTATATCTTTTTCCATTCCACTAGAAGATTGCTTGTAGCTCCAATTTTTATAACACACGTGCTTTTTTGCCGGTCTGAATAGTCTTTCAGAAAGATTGCAAATGTGGCACAATTTGTTGCGTACACCAACGTATAATACTTTTTTTGTCCTATATCCTATAATTGCTGCGCAACCAGATGGAGAGTCAAATTTTCCACTTCTGTATGTTCTTTTCATCCATGCCCCGTCTACAATTACTGTAATATAAGGAATACCATCAATCGTTTCACCTTCCATTAAAGCTAACTGCCTCTCCATTTCAGCTGCTTCTTGCATGCATTGGTTAGCAGCTTCTTCAAACTTTGTAACTAAATTTTGTCGGTATTTTATGTAAGTTGAATCAGACATGTAAGGTATACTCATGGCTCCAAGTTGCTGTTTTAACTCTGAAAAACCTATTCCTGATGCTATAGAGCCAACAACGGAGCTTTCGTTTAAAGGCATAATTTTTGATTCGTTATTATCAATTAAACTAATCCATCTAAAAAAGTCACATTCATTACATATAAATTTCATTTTTGTTAATAATCCTGAGTCGAAAAATTTGTTAAAACTAATATTAGAACGACATTGACTTTCATGTTCATTGAGCATTTCTATTATTTCTGTAAAAAAATACAGAGGTTCCGTTATCCTTCTACCACGTACATTTATATCAGAAACTGCATTTGATACTTTATCCTTTTCCAATACTTGAATCTTAATGTTTTTATTAACATTATTGCTTCCTTCATTAGAGATAATTGCATATAGTGAATCAATGCTACTTTCATGAGTAATAACAGGATTTTCATCCAACCAATTCTCCGAACATACTGGATCACCTTGGGCTGAAATTGCATCCATTTCCGTCAAAGTATTCAAATTATCTTTATTATTTGGATCAATAACAATATTATTGTTTGTGGTTATAGACTTTATGTGATTGTCACTGTCTACATTAGAAACTCCGATCTCTTTAACATTATCAATTTCAATGTATATATCTTCAATGGTAACAACATCAGTTTCAGGAACAGTGTCATTTGTTTTAGTTTGAATAATCATCTCATTTTCAAAATCGCCTCCTGGTTTCACATTTTTTTTCTTTTTGTTTCTGTTTTAAATATAATTATTAAATATTAAAAAGTGAAAATATTAAAATAAGTGCGAATCTAAAATTAACCTTCGATTATCGCTGTAGGTATGCATTATTTTTCACCTAGCTGAATGTTTTATTTTAATTTGACTACTTCCAAGAATTCTTAAAAAATGAACGAAATTTTTTCCAAATCGTAGTATCAGTTAGTTTACATATTTTGTGACAAAATGGCATGAGTAATGATGCCCCCCATCTCCCGCTGCAATTTTTTAATGTAAAGGAAATGCTGTAATCGAAAATTAATAATAGTACACGGAGAAAAAGTTTCAATAAAATTTACTAAAAAGTATAGTAATTTTTTTGGTTTTGGCAGTCTGTGCTTACAGTACTAGAAAGTTTAGTAATTTTTATTGAAATATTTGTAATTTTTACTGAAATACTTCTCTCAGTGTAATAATAATTGTAATACTTAGTTTTACAATAGTATATTAAGCCAAAAGTGCGGAAATTAAAATTTTAAGTGTGAAACTTATTCTACATGTTACAATTTGCTTTATTTCGATGTTTTTAATGCCTAAAAAATGACACTTCTCGATACAGTTCACTGTAAGTGAAAAAGTTGCTCACGCATTTCGAGCGTGGGACTCCGTTCCTGCAGGGTCTCCTTCCAGTTGTCTCACAAATCCGCTATATTTTGCTACGTAATCTAAGTTCCACTGTCTACATACCGGCAAAAACTGTTTAAAAATTATTGTCCCTTTTTTATAGAAATAATGAAAAAAAAAATAGAGATTATTTCAACTGTGCAGCACATAAAAAATTTGTATAATGACTGTTTTATGTTTTCTATTAAAGTTTAGCCCAACTAGTCCAAAATTCCTGTAAATATCAGGAAGCAGCCTACATTTGTGTAAGACTGCGCGGCTTTGTCGGCCAGAAGAGTCTACGGGAGCGGAGCACCGTTCACGCTTCGGGCGGAGCTCCGCTCCCGTAGACATCTCTTTCCGCTCCCTATTACAGCAATAGGTGCTGCCTATTACAGCAATGCAATAAATAGAGTCCCGAAACCTAACCACAGATAAAAAGAAAACTATTAAGTCAGGTCAAATGTACAATCAGCTGTTCATAATGTATTAATTAAATTAATATATTAATATTATTATAATTAATATCATATTATTTTATTAATAACATTTTTATTAATAACATTAATCATAAATAACTTTGATTTTGAGTTTAATTTTAAATCAATGAAATGTTATTATAAAGTAAAAGAGATGTATATTGTTTAAAACAGAAAATTTAAGTGCCAAAAAGGTTCAAAAATAAAAAAAATGTCTGTACCCTTGGATTTGAACCCTGAATGTCGAAGAAACAAATCGCAAACCGTGTGCACCTTCACCTACATACCCACGATATATAATTTGGAAAACAAAAACTGTAAATGATTTGTTTGTCGGATTACCTGCCTCGTATTTCGTATACTCAATATCTGTTCAGATTAAAGTCGCTGTAAGTGCACTGTATCTAGAAATATCATTTTATGCATTATAAACCGTGTGATAAAACGCTCGGAGTATCGAAAATAAAAAAAAATTTAACCTGCATGCTAATGTTACAATACGATGTGTAAATAAATTATACACATAACATTACGCAAGACAGATGATAACAAATCTGAAAATGTTTATATAGTTTTCAATAAATTAAGTAAAAATGAAACTCCTGTTCAACATTTGTAATATTTCATTTCAAAATTAAAACCTTTGTTAAAAATATATTGAAAATTATTTTATAAAATTATTATAAAATATTTATATTATGTTAAAGTATAATTATATTGTGAATTTATTATTCTAAGTCTATATATTAATTAAATAAGGTTAATGTTACACAATAGAAAGTACAAGTAAAGGATATTTTTAAACAAAAAACGTATTTAATTAGCTTTGACAGTAAAACGTGCGTTGAGGCCCAGCAGATAAATATCGAGATATTTTTAAATTTACAGCAAATTATTAAATTTCTGCTCCTCAAGAAACTCAGAAGAACGACTTCTATTCAATATTATTACTTAATTATGTGCATACCACCCGAATAAGATAACTTAAAAAAAAATTTTTTCCATTTTTACTTACGATGAACAACGACTTTTCCAATGAGACTTTTTCCTTGCACGATTCTTCGCTGAACCCATAACAATGAGACAAATTACACTTAGTTTAATGTAAATAAATTAAATGAAACTAAATTAAATAATTAATTAAATAAATTAATCGAAATAAATTAAATTAATCCGAGTAAATTAAATTATTGTACATACATTAAATAAATCAGTTAGCTTAATCTAAATAAATTAAATTAATTAGTTTAATCTAAATAAACTAAATGAATACATTCAACAATCTAAATATCTTCACTTCCTGTTGAAAAAGTACGAAGGAATATTGTGAACAAATGAATCAGTAATAATACACCATCAACTTCAGATGTTTCACTTGAACATAGCGACGACGTCCGAAACATTTGAATTGACGTCTTGTTACCCATCACCATACCTGTTACCAACAGTCATAATGTCATTGGACCGAGGCCTCATGACGCGACATATAAACAAAACATATACCAATTAAAAACAGTTATTTTATAATTACTAGCCCAATAAATGTAGATAAAAGACTTGCCGAACTGTTGTTTTATTTTTCCCATTACAGTTTAGTCAGCTGGTGCAAAATTCATATGCAGATTGTTAAGCAGCCTACAGTTTTGCGAGGTAACGCAATTCTGCCGGTCGGGTGAGTCTACAGGAGCGGAGCGGCATTCGCGCCTCGACCGAAGCTCCGCTCCCGTAGAGTGTCTTCTCTGCTGTATCGTCTACTACATCAGTACAAAGAACACAGTCTCTAGACTTAAAGCTCTTTTAGTTTCCTCATAAATCCGCTATTTCTTGCTATTTATTTTAAGGTCAACTGCCTTAAGAAAAACGCGTTTATAAATAACGTTCCATTCTTACTAAAATAAAGGAAAAGAGCGGAGATTATTGAAACTTTGCAGCAAAGGAAGGACTTGCAGAATTGCTGTTTTTTCCACATTAAAATTTAGTCCATTAGTGCAAAATTCATGTACAGATTGGCAAGCAGCGCACAGTTTGACAAGACAGCGCGACTCTGTCAGTCGTGCGAACCTACGGGAGCGGAGCCCCGTTCGTGGCGCGACGACGCTCCGCTCCCGTAGGGTCTACCCTCTCCACTTTACAGTCAACTACAACCAGAAAATGAACGGAGTCTCAGCACCTGACGCTCTTTCAGTCTCTTTAAGAATCTGATATTTGTTGCTTCGTAATCTAAGCTTCATTGTCTACATTATGACACAAAGTCAATATAAACAACTTCTCTGTCTAACGAAGAAGATGGAACACTGCTTGCTATATTTAAACTTTACGACAGATGGAAGAATTATGCAATTCTATATCTTTATCCACAAAAATGAGCGAAGCTGGTGCAAGATGCATTTGCAGATTGTCAAGCAGCCTACAGTTTTGCGAGGTAGCGCGATTCGGCCGGTCGGGTGAGTCTACAGGAGCGGAGCGGCGTTCGCGCCTCGAGCGAGGCTCCGCTCCCGTAGGGTCTCCTCTCTCTGCTGTACCGTCTACTACATCAGTGCGAAGAACGCAATCTCCAGACCTGAAGCTCTTTTAGTTTCCTCATAAATCCGCTATTTTTGGCTGTTTATTTTACGGTCAACTGCCTAAATTACAAAAAAGCGTTTTGCTGACGTTCCGATTTTATATTCATTTAATGATTTCGACTCCTCAAATTTTTCATAATAATAGGTAACGGCAAAATAAAGGGAATGCATGTATGAATTGTTGAAAGATAATGTGTTTTGATGAAAATGTATGAAAAGTCACTACAAATCATAATTCGTGATGAATTTTTGAAAAACAATGTGTTTTATTAAAATGTTTGAAAATTCACTACATATCGTAATTTTGGATGAATTTTTATAAAATTATGTTTTAAAAAAGGTTTACACATAAGCAAGTATAATTTTCTCCGTACAATTTTTGTTCATTGGTTTATAATTATTCTTATCTTATTGTTTTCAGTTTTAAATTCACTAATTTATATAAAAAAAAATTCACTAATTTGAAAAATATATAAAAAAAATAATCTTCAAAAAGATAAAGTGAAAGGTTAATAATTTTTTTAAAAGATTAGAAGTATATTAATGACAAATGATTGTTAGGAAATTAAAAACTTTTTGTTTTTTGAACATAACTTGAAAAATTAAAATTTTTTAATTTAAAAGCAAAAATAATAAGATGAGAATAATTATAAACGATTGAAAGAATTGGTATTATGGGAAAACTTATACATGCTTATAAAAGTCTCCAAATCCGTATTTTAAATAACAATTACATAATACATGTAAAAAACGTTTTCGACACATGTAGCGCTCGCTGAAGCTTGTACTATATTTCGTCGGCGTCACTAGTAGTAGTATGACAGTCACCGGAGTCACAGATTATTCGGAAGTCAAACGCTAAGACATTGTTGCTGAGAACTCGGCTTAAAGGTAGGTCTTTTGCGATTCTTAGAACGTCGTAGTCGAAATCATTTCGAAGCTGAGGGACAAGTTTTCTTAGAAAGATGGGTAAGTTCTTTTCTCAGCTGAGAGTACCTTTGTGCACTAGAAGCATACAATTTAGGCCACTAAAATTGTTTTCATAACTCTTCTTTCGTTGGAACACGTGAAGACCTTAACTATAACCTTCAACAAAGAGGAATATTGTACCTAACGGCCAAGATTGTATGCCTCTAGTGGAGAAACATAACCTCAACTGGAACACAAATTTTGCCACTTTTTTATAAATATTTTTATATTTGTTTATTAATATAATATTTTGTTTTCAGGACGATCAGGAAAAAAGAAAATGGCGACAGTAGTCGCAGAAGGCGATGCGAAAAGACGGCGCGAAAGTTTGGAACGCCGAGAGCGTGCAGCCGTAAGGCAAGAGAAGCTCCGCTTGCAGCAAGAGGAAAAGCTGTGCCTGGAGACTGCTCGTCAGCGTCAAAGAGAGGAGGAGGTGGCTCTGCGACGCCAAGAAGACGACGCACGTCGGCGTCAAGAGGATGCGGCTCTGCGACGCCAAGAAGAGGACGTACGTCAGCGTCAAGAAGAGGCTCGGCGACTCAGAGAGGAGGAGGCGATTCGTCAGCGCCAGGACGAGGAGGCTCGGCGACTCAGAGAGGAGGAGGCGATTCGTCAGCGCCAGGACGAGGAGGCTCGGCGACGCCAGGAAGAGGCTGCACGTCAGCGCCAGAATGAGGACGCTCGTCGGCGTCAAGAAGAAAGTCGTCGTCGCAATGAGCAGAATGAGCTGCAAGAAAGGGACACTGAGGCTCGTCGTCGCGACCATTGGCACCATAGTCGTGAAGAGATTCTTCATAGCGATCGGCAAGTTATTTCAAATGGGAAAGTATATTAAATTTTTCAAATAACTATTAAATAAAGGCTGAATACTTCTAAAGCTTTTTGTAAAGATATTTGTTAACAAATGATTAATTTAAATCTGTTTGAATTTTTAGTAGGAATGATTACAGAAATAGCGCCGTTATCAGAAGCAGAACATTTTATAGAGGAAGAGGTGCACAAAGATCGAGGCAACCGTGCCACTCATGCCGGGATCGTCAAGGAGGTAATATATTTAACAATCAATCATATTGACGGTATATTTACAAAAGAAAAAGGAGTACGGACTAAATATTTTTAAAAAGTTCTCCAGATGACTTATTTCAAATTAAAAAGTTCATTGCCAGATTCTTATCTAAATAGTCCATTTATAATTTGGCTGTTTTCCATTATAGTCCATTTATAATTGTTTATTCGTGCTTAAACCTTTACAAGTTGTCTTAATCTTAATAATTATATCAAATATTGATGTTTTAAGTAATTTTTTAACAAGGTAGAATGCATTTATAATTGTTTATTTACGTTTATTTAAATTGATTTTTGTTTATTTTTTTATTTTCTATTTATAATAAAAAATTATAAATCTGCATTATCATTATGAATTATCAAACAAGTTCTGATACTTAACCGATAACTGTCCTTAAAACGTATTTAATGGTTTTTCAGCATCTCAGTCGAATGCAGAGGGCGATGAAATTGGGAAGTGGAGAGAAGTAAGTAATACTTAAAAAACTAAGCAAAATTATTTATTTGGTTAAAATTAATTTTAAACATTTATTATTTATAGAGAGTAAAAAAATATCAGAAAAATAATTCAGACTTGCACAACAAAGTGAGAGAAAAGGACATCGAATTGCAAGTAGTTCGGCGTCAATTAGCAGACTTGCAAGCGCAAATGAACTGGGGGCAGGTATAATACTATT
Organism: Ormyrus nitidulus; assembly: GCA_900474335.1. NCBI lineage: Eukaryota > Metazoa > Arthropoda > Insecta > Hymenoptera > Ormyridae > Ormyrus > Ormyrus nitidulus. The sequence goes on from UCOL01004776.1 coordinate 9,961, forward strand.
TATAAATAATATATATGTAAAATATCACAACACTTTTACTCATCATTAAAATGCCTATTTGAGAAAAGAATAAAATTTAGATGCGTAAAAGGTTTGCGATAATTGTTACGTATTGTATTAACTTCAACATGTAAGAGCAAACATTTGGCGTACGAGTAATTTGTACGAAAGAAACTGTTAGTGTTGATGTCCCTCCTTAGTAAAGATATGTACCAATATGAGAAATGTTATACATGTCTTTCTTTTTAAGATTTTTATTTGTTACTTTTTATTATTACTCAATATCATTAGATATAAAAACCAATACCTTTTTTAAATAAGTGGGTTAAATGTATCTAAAATGTCAATCGTGGTATATTTTGCAAAATATGCAAAATAAATATTTTAAAATGTTAGAAATATTATAGATAAGATCTTTCATTTTAAGTTTGTTATTTATTGCTTTTTTATCTTTACTAAGAAGGGAGAAAACGAAGTGTCGTTTAAATCACCCACATTATCATGTGGATCATTTGAACAAAACAAATGCTTGGTCTTCAATATTAAATTGAAAATTAACTTGTTTAATTTAAGGATGGAAGCTAGGGTCAAATGCCTAAACAGTAAAAAAAATATTATTAAAATTTAATTTTTTTTATATTCTACATTTCAATTTTTTTCACTAAAGTATGATATTTTTCACTTCAATTTAAGAAATTGTTGAACAAATTAATTTTATTGATTTTTTCACGAACGTATGATATTTTTTACTTTAATTTAAGAAATTATTGAACAAATTAATTTTATTGATCCTTAGATAATGCATTTCGATACTTGAACCATGCGTTGAAATCAATATTTACCAACCCAGGATTTCTTAGCAAATATTACTTCGAATGGACTAACATTTTTTAAAACGTTCAAAATTTTAGTAGCTAATTTATTTATATTAAACACTTTATAATTTTAGTCCGCTTAAATAAAAAATAAAAACATTTTGAACATTTTAAACAAATACAAATCACCCATTCAAAGCAATATTTGACAGAATTTTAGTTTTGAATCATTGAATCATACTTTAAGCAAACCAAAGGATCAATAAAACTAATTTGGTTTACAATTTCTCAAATTGAAGGGAAAAGTATCATCTTTTAATAATAGAATTCGCAATGTATTTAGAATATATAAAAACAATTTTAAATAATAACATTCTTTTTACTTTTTAGGAATTTAACACTAGCTTACCCTTTTAATGATTAATGAATTTTTTAACTATTAAACTATTAAAGAATCCCTTTTTGAAATTCTTCACGAATTACTGAATTAATTATTGATAAAATTCAAAAAATAATTAAAAATTTGTATTTGTTACAGGGGCCGCGGTGCTGCTCAAGCACGTGCTGTGGAAGGTGCAGAAATTAAAGATTTTTTGTATTTAATAATAAATAATAAAGACTTAAAATAAAATATTTTAGTATTATTTTTAACAGAGATTTAATATTATATTATATATAGGAATTCAAATGATTTTCACTGATAGTTCAATTTATTAAACTTTCTTTTCTATTTTAATTCAAAATTGCGGGTAAAACGATCAACTGTTATAAATTATTAAATTTCAATTATATTTTACTGGAATTGATCAAAAATTTCTTTTCGGAGGTTTTTTGCTAATATATTTGCTCGAAGTAATATGAGCAGTAATTTTTTTTTGGTAAATCATGTAACCTTCAGAGATTTGCTCTACTTTCTCGTTCTGTCCCTTCTATTTCCAATACTCTTTCATAATGCAAATTTTGGATAGTAAAAATCAACTCATTTACTAACAGTAGTGTCATTAAGCTTTTCTAACATTTTTTCAAAATTTTTATCCCAATATTTATATGTATATATTTCCAATCTTGTATAGTTATACATTTTAATGAAAGGAAGAGAATTCATACAAAAATGTTCGCTTTATTCAGCTTATACATTGGAAATAATACAATATGTGGTAGTAGCACATCTATCTTCCTAATCTACATTTCTCCGTCAAGCTATTTATTTACTCGAGATTATATAATTTGTAATTTTTTTTCAGACCATGTAACATTGAGTGATACCTTTTTTCTTCTGTAAATTCCCTTTCTTTTGCAATACTCTCTTATTATACAAACTTTCGATAGTCAAAATCAACTCGTTTTTAAACAGGAGTGTCAGCCAGTTTTTGTGGCAGACGCACTTTTTAATCCTTTTATAGATTACAGATTTGCTCTTAATTTTGTACAGTGATAAATTTTAACCAAAAGAAGGAAATCTTTACCCCAGTGTTCGTCTTATTCACTTTGAGCAATTTAAAACCGAGATTCTTTGACGAATATATCGAATCGCCTTACTAGGTGCGATAGTAGCGCCATCTATCGACGTATTATACTTTCCTCCGTAAAACCACATATTTTTTAGAGATAATATAATCTGTAATTTCTTTTTCCAATTTATGTAATATTAAAGTATGCATTCCCTTCCTTTGCCAATACTCTTTCATTACAAGAATTTTGGATAGTCCAGACCAACTTGTTTTCAAATACGAGTGTCAGCCAGTTTTTGTGACAGTCGCATTTATGAATCCGTTTATAGTTTTGCTTTTAATTTTGCACAATAACGTATTTTAACCAAAGGAAGGGAATCCATACATTCGTATTTGGGGGTTCGACTTATTATTAATGTTTATATTTATTACACACTCTATCATTCAATGAGCGGTCGATAAAACAGACCTATACCTACCGATCGGTAAAAGTCGTCTTCGACACCCCCTTAATGAATTGCGACGGTGACATGGTAAAAGTCATTTAACATATATATAATATATTATATTTTATATTTTCATTTAATTATATTTTTTTCTAGATTGATCAGGAATTTCGTATAATGTTTCCAACCTCAGGAGATAATTTTATTGAAAGATTTGAAGTTTATTACAAGCCCTGGATTTTAAAATACATCGAATTTTGTAAACCTGACTTGCTAAGAAAATACGAACACATTTGTAATGGTGAGCAATAAATTAGTTAAGATTTATGTATATTTTTATTAAATAAATTAAATAAATAGTAATTATAAATTTTATTTTTAGATGATGTAAAAACTTTGCTTTGGCTGGTAGATTTATTACCAACATCCAATGCAGTAAGAATGAAACGTAAGACTAAACTTGGAAAAGAAAAAGAAAGCAAACCACTTTCAACAAAACAAGTTATTGAATTTATATCCGTAAGTTTAAATTACTATCTACTAAACTACTAAAAAAACTACTAACAAAACTACTTTAAACTACTAAAAAAATTATTTTATTATAAATATTGGATATAAAATTAAATTAATATTTTATAATTATTTATTTCTAGGTCGGAAATAACTTACAAGAATTTGTTAAAACTAAAAGGCGCTCTTCATCAGGACCTGTACTTACAACCGTACATTATTAGTTATCAAGAAGAATCAGCTTTCTATATTGCAGTTGAAGATTCAGTCATTAGCCCCGCTCTTAAGGGCGACATCATCGCAGTTTTCGACTTAATGTTTAAAATTTATTATGTATTAAATTTAGA
>UCOL01004777.1:0-13515 GCA_900474335.1 Ormyrus nitidulus
CTCAGCAACCTGACCTAAGATTTGGCAAGAAGATGTATTTTTATTTAAAGAATCATTCTTTTCAATTTTAAATAATTTTGCAGTAATTTGCGTAGCGCTCGACCCACCTTAAATAGTTGCACAGAGTCCTCCGCATCCTCTAACCTCGCATTCTAATTATGCCATCCCGTTGGATTGTCACAGTCCTGCGTAACGCCTAATTATGGGGAAAAAAAAGAAAAAAAAATACCTCCCGATCTACAATCAGCCGGTTACGGCGAAGGCCCAAAAGATATTTCGTCCGTCGATTTTTTGCGCGCAATGCTGCAAGGCCAATTTGAGCGTTTTCGTCGTCCCCGATCCTCCGCGGCTCCAATTAGTTGGCAAAGCGGGCGAGAGAGTCGGTGCGCCATCGGTGCGTCCGTCTGGCGGTCGTCGCCTGGGTATATATCGCTCGCGCTCATAATCCTTCGTCTTACGAAGCCCTCGGCTTCATTAAGAAACGTTAATGCGTTTTGTTTTTCTTCGCTGCCGTTTCTTTTCTTTCTCTCTCTCTCTCTCTCCCTCTCTCTCTTGGCGATAGGCCGCTGTCTCCTCTCCGTCTTCATCTCTCTCTCTCTCTCTTTTGCTCTCGGACCTTTCTTCGCCGAGGAACTCTTTTAATAATCTCGCCCGGGCGCAAGCGGAGATTTATTATTTTCGGACTCTGGGGATAAGCCGGTCGCGCGCCCGAGTTGATGCTCCCGTTCCTCTCTCTTTCTCTCTCTCGCTCTCTGTATCTTCTTTTTTTCATTTCAACCCTTCTTCTCGTTCTCTCTTATATATATATGCCTCTTTTCCCTTGTCTCTCGGTCTGCTTTTTTTTCTCTCTCGTTTCTTTGAAGGTAAGCGTCTGCGGATTCGCTCTCGACTCCTTTGAAAGACTCCTGTTAACGAAGCCGCGGCGACTTGGGCGCGAGCACAGATTTCATTCTTACGTTCGGAAGAGTTTTCATTGTCCGCCCTCCCCGCCTCCTTTCTTCGCCTTCCTCTCTCTCTGTCTCTCTTTCTCGGGGGATTTTGTGCTTTTTACTCGCTGAAATGAGGGAGAGAAAGAGAGAGGAGCGGATGCCGCGGTACTTGCCGCGCGAGACTTAACTTTCTTTCGATCGATTGATTCCTTTGGGTGAGAGTTTGAAAGAAAAAGGGTTCCGCCGCTTTGTGAGGAAGATGAACCATTTTTAACGCTTTCATTAATTTGCAGGAGATTAGAAATTCGTTTATAATCGAACGTGTAAGTTAGCGTTTTAATAGTTGTATAAAAAAATTTCTTCCGCTTATATTTTATTATCATCCATGGAAAATTACAATTTTGAAAATTTACTCTGACTTGAAATAAAATAAAAGTCACTAGCATGATCCCGAATAGAAATGGATTACGCACTTAGAATCAGTAAGAAGACGTATTTTTCTGCGGATCCATGTCATTCTAAAACCAAAGAAGTCCGTGCGCTATTCTCTCGTCGCTCGATTATAATTCTTCCGGAGGACGCGGAGAGGGCCAACTCCTTGTGATTTAACGAGGTGTGGTGTCTGTTATGCCGTAAACGGCATATCGGGGATGCCTATAAACCAGGCAAGCGAGTCGGTAAATTAGAAGCCCCTCTCTATTTCTCTGCCCGGGCCCTTCGCATATAGGAAGCCTCTAAAAATACAATTAGCCGGGCATTTAATGGGTCCTCTCGCGTGCTCTCTCGAGTCCACGACGCGCCACAATGAAATGTCCCCGACTTTTTGTTCGCTTTTTCAGCTGGCCTGGTTCGCTTCAAAGCGGGAATAAGAAGAGAGTAATAAGAATTACTATGGGCGAAATCGGCGATGCGCGCGTGCTCGCCTTTTTTTCTTTGAGCCTCTGCGAAGGCTAACTTTGGTTGTTAACAGACTTTTGTATTACTAATTCGATTGCTAAATTGAAATTTGAAATGAATTTAAATTAAAATTAATTGATTTAATAAATTAAATAATTCAGGTGTTAAAATTAAAAATGTTTATCTAATTTTACATTTTAAAACTTCAATAACCATTATACTTATAATTATGAATGTATGAACCAATAATGTGCTCTCGGTTATAATATTACCATAACAATAATTACACTTGTCGTATATTTTAAATCTTTTGAGTAAATTTAACTTATCACTCCCAATTGATTTTGATCTCTTTTTATTGTACCAGTTAAATAAAAACGAGCGAACGACAAATGAAAACCTGAAAACTCGTCCATCCCTTTGGGAAGATAATAATTGTGCATTCACCGAAAGCAAGTAGCTCCATTTTGATTCATTTATTTGGCCCGGAACGTCAATTATTTCGGGCAACCGAATCGGCGGCGCAGCGCCTCAGAATTTATGTCCTCGGCCGCCGTTGGTGCGCAGGCACCAAGATCCTTCCTAATCTAGAGCCGCGGCGAAAGCCGCTTCTTCCTCGCCATAATCCACGATAAATCATCCCAAGAATCTGTAGTTTAATGAGTTTTTAGTGGCTCGATCTCTCGCTCCTCCGGCCGGGGAGCTTCATTTTACTTTTTTAATCAAATCATTAACGCTCAACTCGCCGTCTCGGTCTTCAAGCTTTAGCGCGCCTATTTTAATCGAGTCCGTTCCCTTCTCCTTTCTTTTATCCCGCTTCCTTTTGCTCTATCTCTCTCTCTATCTCTCTCTCTCTCTCCCTCGACGCTTATGTCGTAAACAGCGTTTAATTTTTCTTTTGTGGCAAATTGTCGATTAAAAAGTCGCGAGGCCCCAAAGGACGAAAGGGGCATGAAAGGGCTCCGTGGATTATTGTGCGCCGGGACGTTCCGCCGCGAATTAAGCCTGACACGAGCGCAATCAATTACGAGCGAGCGAATTAAGCCCTGTTTTGACTCTGCTCGAGAAAGTTATCAAAATATTTCTGCTCCTTTAGTTCGCGCTCTAGTATATATCATTATTTTAAAAAGCCGAGAGCTTAAATTTACCTTTGTAAGCTTAAAATTGAAAAAAGGTTTATAATCTTAAAGCCATATACCTTTTTGTTAAAAGCTTTTTTCAAGAAATCTTCCGAAACACAACTCGGCTACTAAAACAAACCCACTTTTTCAAAATTGCATCGGGCATCGATTTGTAAATCAATTGGTTGTACACGTCCTCCACTTCCTCGGTAATTTATTAGCCTCTCTCGTCAGGCCGGAGCGAGAAGGAGCCTGGCCTCGGACGTCGGCCGAAGGATTTCGCAAACGGAGGCCCGTACGGGAGTCGCGCTCTTCGCCGCGGGGGTCTCGTATCCCGCGGGGCGGAGCGCGCCGACACCTTCTTTTATCCGCTCTCCGCGGGGCCTTCGACGAGAGAGAGAGAGAGAGAGAGGTGCGCGCAATCCCTTTAAATCGCATCTGTCGCGTCGGCTCCCGAGGGAGAGAGACCGACGCGCCGAGAGAGGAGTCTTAATTGCGCCGCTTTCACTGCCTCGCACTTTGAAGTCGGGGGCAGCGCGGCCACGGTTTTTTTCAAGCTCGACGCCTTTTTCGATCGATCCTTTAAATTAGCTGCTCGATCGGGTTAGATAAAGCGAGCGCAACACCCTTTGGGTCGTGAAAGTTTTTGTAAAGTTTGATGTTTGCGTTGTAAAACTGAAACGTTGGCCTGAACGTTATATGTATTTATGTTGCAAATAAGAAATTCTTATTATTAAATGTGTTTATTGTTAGAAAAGTATGATTTACACGGTAGTAATGTTTTTACACTGGAAACTTAATTGGCAGTTTTAAGTTTTCAAATTTTCAGGTCGAATATTTTGTAAAGTTCGTAGCTCGATTCCTAAAAGTCTTTTATAAATGTATCTTTTTGGAGATGATTTATTAACTTGTATTTTACTACAATTTTATTAGTGGTAGAAAAATGTTACTTTTTATTAAACTGATATATTGCTAACATTTCTGACTTAAGTAGTGGGACTCATCTCTGCGACATTGAAATCTACATTTACGACGATTTTATCGCTTTCTATAGAAATCTCATATTTTACTTTAATGTGCATTATTCATTTCTTAAATAATTTATTAGATCTAAAAACTATCAATCTTTCATCGCGTAACGAACATCATGAATAAAAATGCGTTAAATAAAAACTTTCTCTGCAATATAGCAGCAAAGGTATTTTGTTAATTAAATAAGAGGGTACAATGAATCTCTTCGGTCTTTCAATACCCTCAAAATCGCAGAACCAATAAATCCTCCAAGCCCAAAAAAATAACGAATCTCTCGGGGGACGAAATTGACATCTTCGCGCATCAGCCGGAATCGGGGCCCCCCCACAGCACTCACAATACTTATTATCGCGTTCGCTCGCTTTATTTATCCCTGGGCCCGGTAACAGATCTATTAAGGCACCCCCCGATCCGAGGCCGTACGCGGCGCGTATAGCAGGCTGCACCCTGTAATTAACCGGTAGCTCCTTAACTCGCGAGTAAGGCCGGGGCCCCGAAAGGCAGTGCGAAAAGGCAGAGAGAGACGGGGCTGCCCAGCGGGCAGCGTCCCTCCGCGGGCGCCGCTTAACGGGCCCGGCTTTTATTGGCCGCTTATTGGTTATTTTTGGTACGCCCCGGGCTCTCTCTCTCTGCGTGCCGCAGTCGAAAGAAAAAAAAGGCGAGAGAGAGAGAGAGACGGGGACGGAGGCTCGCGGCAACGCGGAAGCGCGCGGCTTCGATTCCGAAACGAGCCTCGCGGTCTGCGACTCGGGCTTGAATGGCCGACTTGATGAGAAGTCAGTCTGTCCCCCGGGAGGATTGAAATTTAGAAGGAGATCTCGGCGGCGGTGAAGCGTAAAATGGTCGCTGTCGCGTTGTTTTCGATCGATGGTTGAATAATGTTTTCGTAGAAGCTTAATATTACTGTAATTTCGTAAATAACGGCAAAAGGAACGATTTCATGATAATGATATTGAATAAAATAGAAATCGTATTCCTCGAAGATAAATTAATGTTTAATCTTATAAACAATTTGCTAAAAATTAAATATATGCATGCCTTACTGTACCAAGAATTCTAAAAATCCACGTTTCCCACATAAACTTATCCGCGACGGCGTGGCACTTGATCCTTTAAAAAATATTGAAAATCATCCTCCCCGAGCAAACAATGTCCTCTCTCGGGTCAAATTACCGCAAGAGATTACCCCTGCCGAGCCTCGTGCGCTCGCACTTAGCGAATTCACTCCCGGCTGATTGATTTAACGAGGGCCACGCGGCGCGCGCGCCAACTACCCCCGTCCGTACTCCGCGAGCTGAAACTTTCATGCGCGGCGCACTCGAGAGAGAAAGAGAGAGAGAGAGAGAGAGAGAGCGATACTCGAGGCGCGCCGTGGAAAAAGGCGCCTGCTTAAAGGCCGGTATCATGATTTTAACGTCGCACGTGTCCAGCGGCTCTCGCGAGTGAAGGACCCACTAGACGCCCTCCGTTTGTTTACGGGAGAGAGCTACGAGTGTATACACCCACCCGCCCCCCCTGACCATTAATCCAGTTCTAGTGCGCACTCCTCGAACGAGCTTCCGGTCTGCGGGGATCGGCGATGCTCATGAATATAGATCGAACGCCGTTTATCGGGGCTTTCAGAAATGTTTTTTGGATTTTGCTTTTTTTACGGGACAATGGGTGAATAAAATTAGAAAGGAGAACGTGGCGCGTACAGTGCAGATGCTCAAGAGGCTAGGTTTTATTTTAAGAATACTGTGGAAGAGAGATAAGTTATAAAATTATTAAAAAATAGACCAGCAAACTTGTTTTTAATTGAAAAATATTATGTAAAAATAGATTTTCATTTAGCAGGCTGAGTAAACGATTTATGTGGAGCACTTAGAATTCTGGACGAACAATATTTCGAACGTAAATAAATGATTTTTATAAAATTTAATTAGAACGTTACGAATAAAATTGGATTCAATGCCCCGAGCCCGGCAAATCGATTCGTAAAAATTGCTAGTGTTATGAAAAAGGTGTCAACCCTTCCGCAAGTCCAAACTGCAATCTTGCAATCGACGCTTAGCCTGGAAGGCTTAAGATCGCCTGTAATTAACGCCTTGACTGTGGGGCTCGCAGAAATTCGATTATTTTTACGGGAGCAACATTTCAATCAGCCTGCCGACGTCCCCTTGAGCTATGATGAAAAGATTCGACCCAGTAATTACTTCGTTAATGTAATCGATATTGCATCACCGTCAAATAAAACGCTGATTTTCAAATATCTTCTAATTTTACTGATAATCCGGTGTGATCACCTTAATATTAATTATTATAGACGTTAAGCTAAAAATATTAAAATTATGGTACAGATACTCAATTCTAATTTAATATTTTATAACGTAAACTTTAATTTTATGATCGATTTAGAACCTATAAAGTCCGCAAAATAGATATTTCTTTACATTTCTTCATTCGATTAATCATTAAATCTTTAAATTATTCATTAATCGAAAGTGATTAAACTAATTTCCCAAGAGATCGTTATAAATTTCCCCAGAAAACAAAGTACGCGAACGAGAGCTCCTCCGCGTCGGTACAATAGCCGTGTATTTTACAGCACTTAGCCCCTTGAACGCGCGTCGTTATCGCTGGAACTGCATCCCAGCTACGGAACAAGACAGCTTCCCCTCGATAATTATTCCTCATCCCGGGCGCCCGCTTCTCTCGATACATCCCATCGCGAAGCATCTCGAGCCATGTCGCTCTCTCCCTCTCTCTCTCTCTCTCTCTCTCTCTCTCCGGGCTCGCCGTCGAAACCCAAAACTGATGGTTAATTACGCCGGAGCCGCAGCCGAGGTCTTTTTTACTTTGCGCCACGCGCCGCCACGTGGCTCCGCCGAAGGTACATAACGGCGTCGATAAGCGCGCAGCATAAAAGGGCCCTCGTGTCTTGACGCGGGGCGCGAAAGAGAGAGAGAGAGAGGGAGAGAGAGAGAGAGAGCAGACTCGCGAAATTGAGACGGAGGGAGAGCGCACACGCGAGTTATCCGATGAAATATTGAGTAATTGTGGGCTTGATGCGCCGTTTCGTGTTTCCCAAAGGCCTTTTTAGCGCACGCGCGAGGCTAGCTTTTAGCGAGTACGCGCCTTTTATACGGGCCGTCGGCGTGCAGGTCTGAAGGCGCGCTTCGGCGCGAGCTCTGAATTCGTGAAAATTGATTAAAATCTGTCGGCACTGTTTTGGTACTTGGCACGAGACTTGCCTGCTATGATTTTGGCTTTGCAAACATGTCTTTTGATCGCTTATTTATTTATCGTTCGTGCAATTCTTTTTCTGTATATCTAAAAGTAGTGTAATCATCAGAGTGGAGTCTGCTGATTACTTTATTTGTTGGAGTAATAAATCCAATTTAATTTTATCTGTATACCCAATGATTTCAATTTATTCAGAGTAAATATTTATTTTAATACATATATTGCTTTTCTTGCAGTATGAAAAAAGTTAGATTTAACTTGAAATTGAATCCTCACAATCGAAGCGATTGCATTAATAATTAGCTTTCAATCCGCGCCTATTATCGCTTCCCCGATCTCTACAGTTACTTTACATCTCAACTTTATAAATCGCGATCCACCAATTATAAACCGTACCAAAATTAAGGAATCACTCCTACCGTCAAAAAGGAAAAAAAAGAAGGCTGCCCATCTCCGCTGCAGCCGCGCAATCTCATTTTCATAACAATGTTCCGAGATTTGATCCGGCGATAGCAATCTCTTAGCGATCCCTCGTAGGCTCTTACGCCTTTCTCTCTCTCTCTCTCTCTCTCTCTCTCTCTTCCTTGCCCTCGACTCTCGCGCATACCGAGAAGCAGGCTGCAGCGCCGGCAGACAGCGGCTCCATACGTCTTTTGATCGGCGGTAAGCTTCGTCGCTGCGGGGTAAAAGGTGTGCAGTGCGCGCTCGCCACCGCTTCTAAGAAAGCCCTCGCTTCCTCTAAGTACAGCTCTCTCTCTCTCTCTTTCTCTCTGGGAGGGAGAAAAAGTTCGCCAACGGTCCCGCGAGCGAAATGCAATCCGAGGCTCGTGGGATGTATAAGGCGCGAGTATTTGGGCCAGCTGCCGACGATTAGCGCGCGGATATCGTTTATGCTAAACGCCGGGAGGAGGGATATGCGCGAGAGACCGAGAGAGAGAGAGAGAGAGAGAGAGAGAGAGAGCGATTCTTTTTCGCGGAGGATTCCACCCGCTGATGAGCTTGAACGGCGCCGAGTATAACGACTGCTCGGAGCTATGCGCGGGCAATCTCCGATGTAAATGTCATTTTCGGATTGAAGCGTCTGGCTCGCAGCTGTGCACCTGCAATTATTCAGGATGTAGCTTTCGGCCGAATTGTCTATTCAATAGGCAGGAGGAAACGCGCTCTGACGTCTCACAATGGATCTTGACAAAGTCAAAAATCGGGTAATGGTATATATAGTTGCTCTTTCCAGCTATAAATCAAAGGAAGTGCGTTTGCAGAAGAGGATCTAGTGAATCGAATTGCTGTACTTTCAAATGCTGTTTCTGATCTGTTGAACGCAAAAGACTTTATTGAATAATAGAATATGAACTAAAACAAGTCACAAGTTGCTGCAGCCAGGCATTAAGTTTCAGTTGCGCGCGCCCGATTTACTCGAAAGCTGCGTAAATTCCCAACAGCAAAGGCTGTAAATTCAAAAGAAAAATAAACAGCTTAAGCCCCCGTCGGTAGATAAAAATTATTAAGCCATACCGGAAACGGTAACAATTTTATTAGAGCCGCACTGCCTCCGAGCCATAAATCTCGCCGGCTCGAACGTGTGATTTGGCCAATTCGCACCTGCCCGACGATCAATGCGCTTTCTTTGTATGCTAAACGCTAATAGACGATGCAGCGGCGGGAGGGGCAGGCACAGCGTCGGCCGAGATTCTCGGGCAAATTTGACGGGCGCTACGACGCCCGCGGCGGGGCCCGGCTTCTTCCTCTCGGACCAGCTTCGGAACACGCAGCGGAGAGCTTGCGACCACCGCGGGGGATGAGGGCCAGGTGCCGAACGCTTCTTCTTCTTTGTGGCCCGGTCGGGGCTTGTGTGCATAGCCTCGGCCTTCGATCAATCACGCGATTTGCGCGGGGAAGGTCTCGGGGCGAAGGTTCTTTCGAGTGTTGTTAGCGGGCCGGTTTTGTCGCTGGTGTTTGGAGAAGGAGCGATTGGTCAATCGTTTGTATAAATTATGAGAAGGATGAATTTGAGGTTGGATTTCGCGCGTTAATTATGGAATTTAAAGAGAATTAAAGCCTTTTAAAGTTAAAAATTTAGGTTTTTTATAAATGTAATTTCAAAATTTGTTCCGACCAAGAATATATTTATAATTCCGAGAATAATGCCAATATCGGCAACAATCACAAACGATCGGTTCCGCGCTATTTATTGCCCCGGCTGAATTCAGCTGCGCACGATCTGTTATTAATGCAGACTACGGAGTCGGCAATGAAAAGCCACGGCAGAAATGTTCATTAAGACTTTGATTAATTCTAGCAATAAAATTAAGTTGTCATTCCAGCGAAACTCAATCCTCCACCCTCCTTCCTTCCGCCGCTCTCTTGCAAAAGGAGCAACGAGGCCGGCCCTACCCGCGAACAAATAAACCAGTCCTTGCTCTCCGCGGATTACAACCTCTCTTTTTGTCATATCATTAATTATCGCGACGGCGGCAGCGGCGGCGGCGGCGCATGCGCTATCGGCATTCCGCGCCGCTGAATCGAAGCGTATCGCCGCCTTTGTTTTTCTTTCTCTCCGCGCACTCGACTTCTAAGAGAGGGAGAGAGGGAGAAAGAAGGAGAGAAGGAGGAGGGAGCGATGCGTGGTAATTACGACTTTACAACAGCCGGGAGGGACGCGTCGCCGAGGTATATGTCTATCGCCGTGCGCGCGCGCAAGTGCGCATATAATGCGCTCCGTAAGATTCCCGAGATTATCTTTTTAGCGCTATAAATTCAGTATTAGCGAAACGAGAGCAAACGGGGAAACTCGGAGCTCGGGCCGAGCTGATAATTGGAATCCTACGTGTTTTTAGATAATTTTAGATTTATGGGCTTCTATATATAATTGAGATTAATGCGCGATTCTGTTCTGACGTCGCGCGCGATCATTAATTTCGTGCGCGGCCAAGCCAGCGAGTTTGCAAAAATTATTGCTGAGTAATAAATTTCTCGGATCTGTGTACGGGGCACGCGTTTCGATAACTATGATGCGATTATAAAGTAATTTACTTATTACGATGTCCATATGGGGGCTCAAAAATGCAGAAGTGCAACGGCGGAATATTCGCAACGGATTTACGCCCGCGTTAGAGAAGCTTCAATGTATTCGACGGTAAAATAATATTGTAATGTAATATTGTATTTTTTTTATACTACACTGAGAAAACAATTTCTTTAAATCAAAGAAAGCTTCATTGCGGGCAATCGGCTAAGTATTTTTTTTTTTTAAAGAAACTTTCTTCCATTTAAAGAAACCTTTTTTTTAATCAAAAAACCGCTGCCAATTCATTGGCACAGCTTCCTCCTAACTAATTTATTGTTCCAATATTATCTCTGAGATTCATTAAAAACAATCGACATAATTTCAACGGATAGATGGATTGTCATCTAATAAGGATTAAAATTTTTTAAAAGTATTAATCAAATCTCAATTCGAGATACAAATTTTACTTAATTGAATTGATGACTGGAATTCATTTAAAATATATGTATCTAAAAAGTGATAAAAAAAAAAAAAAAATACTACCAAGCAAGAGTTAGCGAGACATTTATTGTTAGTTACGAAGTTAAAATCAAATCAAAGCTGAAGCACATAATAGTTTGTGTAATCATTAATGATGCGTAGGTATTCCAGGATGTTATCTAGGTCCAACATGATAATTTTTCGCTTGGAAAAGCTTCCATTTACCTCTTCTAGAACTGGAACTTGATCCTTCATCGGGACGTCGATATTTAGGATTTCTCTGTCTTTTCAATGGCGGCTTCGGCTTTTGCAAAATCATCATATTGCTATGGTCACCACGCGGATTCTGAGCTTCTTCGATAAATCGCATATATTGATAGAGTCTCGTGAATTCTAGCGATTCTAATGTATTGCAATTACTAGGTCCCACACTTAGAACACCGACGATTTTATTGTTGTAAACTAATCCAGCTCCACTGTCACCCTTTAAATGAAAGATAGAGCTTATACAAATCTGAATTTGTCTAAATAAAGTATTCATACTTACATATAAAGTATTCATACTTACATAGCAAGATGTACGAAATACTCTCGTATCTGAATTGATCGCACAGATTGCTGTGTTGAATACTGGACATTCGCCTCTGCCGAGTATTTTAACATTCATAAACCTATTCATGGTGCTATGAAAGTTCGCTGGATAGTACTGTCCATCGCTACGTTGTTCAAGTTTATCCGGTCCAAATCCGCAAAACATGGCTTGTTCATTGACGCCGGCATTAGAGTGTGGATTCAATGCTTCCAAAGGCATGATCGTTAACCTCTCTGGATGTAGATGTACGCCTAAATCAGCGTTTAACTAAAAACACAATACGCCCATGAAACATTTCAAAATATTTCTTAATTTTACTGCGTCTTACTTCAGCAACGGCTATATCTGCTTCTGAAACCAGTGAACCTTCGCGATGGTTTAAATCTGCATCGTGCTCTACGGGGATGAAGGCTCTAATGACATCCCTTTCGATGCCAGGTCTATCCCTGCGATTTGTTCCCGCTATAATTTTTGTTGTACCGAGAGGATAGTAAATCTCTTCAATAACTCCGTTTGTTATCATTATGAAACAATGAGCGGCGGTCAGAATGTATCTCTCACTTATGATGCTACCACCGCATACATGATCGTACTTATTTTTTGAATTAATGCTATGAATGGATGCATGGAACTTAAAGTTGTTAGAATCGTCAGCTATGCCATTGATTATGGGAGATGCTGACGCATTTAGCGCTGCAAAAGGCAAACGGAGATTCTTTGAGATCTTAGAAAGAAAATAAAATTGTGAAAGATATTGTAATGTAAACTGCGTATTTAAATAAAGCTGAAGACGCAAAGAATTTACCCTATTTAAGTAATTTAAATTTACTCACCGTAATAAAACAGGTTCACTAAAATTAAGAATAAAAAGCAGAATAAATTGTGATTCATTTTTAAAATCTAGTTTCAGAGCGTTTAGTCGAATAAAATAAATGTTAGTAATACATAACATTTATTCCGATTCCATTACATTTATTGTTCCCTCAAAGAAGAAAATATTGCTTTTAAAAGCTTTTTCGTGATTAATATTTTTTAATTTTTTAAAATATTTGTATGATAAATATCTTTTAATTTTTAAAAATATTAATGTGCTATATATGACGTATTAAAAATTATGTAAGATAATAAAAATGGATTTATGATTTTTTTAAATCAATTTCTTAGAAGACTGATAAGAAAGTTTACCTGGAACAAACGTACTCGTATTACAAAACCGTCTCCAATTCATTGACACTTAGCTTCCTCCTAAATAATTTATCGTTCCAATATTTATATAGTAATAGTATTATCAAATATGAAATATATTGATGCAGTATTTTAAAAATGGTGTGAATAAAATCAACTAATTAAAATATTTTAAAATTATTTATTCATAAATAAACTATATTGATGGCATTGATGTAAATAATCGTAATAAAATAATAATAAGATAAAAATAATAAAAATGTGACTTTAAAAAATCGTGATACCGTGCATAATTTAAAATCATAGTACTATTTTAAAGTCAGTAAAATAATCTTCTATGTGAACCATATAGTTCGGGAGCAGAAGGGGTTTTGTGGCCGATGGAGATCCACGACTCGCCGCAAGTGTTTTTTATGTATTTTTTTCGAACACGAATTTCGAGGGTGGAAGTTCAAAAAATGGTCAGGGAAAATGTTATAAACAATTTAATTGTTTAAACCGTTCTCCTGAAAGAACGATAAAAGGTATTGGCATGCGAGACATGTCAAATGAGTCCTTATTTTATTTAAGGAATCCATCTATTTTTTAAAAATTGAAAAAAGTTAATTAGAACCAAATTTACTGTAAATTTAATGCAAAAAAGTGCGCTTTTACGCTTTTTCGATTACTTTTTTCAATGTCATTTTTTTCTATTTAAGATAATGATACTTTTAAACTCTTATTTTGAAGAAGAAACATTGTACAATCGACTATAATAAAAGAAAATTTTTCCAAAAAATGTGGATTTAATTTGTTTAAAAGCTATTTTCAATTATTTAATGTAAACAAAAATTGCAAAAAAAAATAAATGGATGTTATTCTACGTGCAAAGAACTAACATGTAGCTTTTTAAAATTCTGCATTTTCTTCATAGATTGATGAAAATCTTTTTATAAATAAAATAACGAAAAAGCGCATTGTGCGACAGCTGGTACATTAAAGTACGCAACTGAATTTTCTTCGCTACATAAATTTTATTATATAATAATAAATAAATAATATTATAAA
>UCOL01004778.1:0-13505 GCA_900474335.1 Ormyrus nitidulus
GTAATCAAATGATTGTTAAGTCTGCTAAGAATTTTTTTTTTAAACTTCTATATCTTGGTATACAACTACCTTAAAAGACAAATACTGCCGAGGAACGGAAATTCATTATTTCGCTTGTAAACGCATAATGTCAGAATATTTCATCTCATTATTCGCAAAAAAATTTCTCACAATCCGTTTATAGACTGCGTCAATTATAATAACACTCTATATAATAATAAGGTATTTTATCGGTTGAATTAAAGGTTCATAAAGCAACACTTCTCCGTAATTACATATTTAACGCACAAAGTCGAATTCAGTCAATAATTGATTTTTCGTCGATGCAAACACCTGAAGTCTAGAACCGTTTCCATTGTTTATGAAATCTCAGAGTTTAATGGGACCCTTAAAAGGAATTTCCAGCGGTAAGCTCGAAATGAACCCTGGCTGCCAATGGGATATTGATCTATTCTCCTACCCTTTTACCTCCTTCTACACAACGCGCAGCTAAGAGAATCCATTTGCGGCTATCTGCCGGCAGAGCGAGAGGGAAAACGCGGTCAGAGTGGCCCGAAGGGGACAGAGAATGAAAACTCGAGCTGCAAGCGTGCAGAGGGTGCATTCGAGGGAAGTTCTCGTAAGCAATGAATGCTCCGTGTTTTCGCTTGAAGCGGCGAACGCGATTATTGATACTTCAATTACCGAGCTTTACTGCCTTAATGACGTTATTGTTCGCGCCATTTCCGCGTCGCTTGATCCCAGTCAGCGGGCGGCCTGCGCCGGGAGGAAGGAAAATATATCGAGGGACGAACGACTGTTTACGGACGCGGCATTTGTCTTCGGGAGTCTTTGTTTTTTTGACGAAAATCACAACGCCGGAGAAACGGCCTCGGCCCGCAAGAATGGATGATCGATTTTTCTTGTAAAAACACGAAGAAAGCGGCGGCGGCGGCGGCGGCTCGCGAGCCGCAGGAAAAATAAATTGCCCGAGCGCGCGGAGATGCTTAACTGAAACGGGGAAGAAGTTTTAAGCGTAAAAACATTTCGTGGCCTGCGCGCGAGCCACATCCGGAGAGCGTGCGAATCCTTGCCAGGATTTTCTTGGAAAAGGCAATTTAATTCAACTAGGAAGAATCATTCGATCGATGGATAAAACATGAACTTGAAGCAAAATGTTAAAAGGGCAGATGGAATGATTTTACAACTTTTGACAAAGTTTTCTGCGAAATTTCATCTGAACGTCGACTTAGTTAGATTTCTCTTTAATCCTGTGGAAATTGGTTTTTGAACTGCAAAATTTGCCTTGTAAAATATTAAATCTCACGAAAATCCAACGTTTTCTTCTATAAAAATCCCTACAAAGATCTACAAAATGGCTAAATTCGACACTGGAAAAATGAAATATTATGCTTCTCAAATAATAATAGATCTAAAGATAAAAAATTGTCTTCATCTCCATCAAATGCTATTTTCACTGATGAGTTTACTTGCAATATTGAAATAAAAAAATCAAATCTCTACAGAATATCTCACAAAAATAAGAGTGAAAATTAACTAAAAATTGTCACTGCACATGCAAAATTGAGTTAGCGGTACAGTGAAAAGTACATTTATTTCTGTAATTATTCATTTTCCTAATCCATTTGATTAAAAAATGGTCTTGTAAAATATTTCTTAATCTTATGAAGACAATATCGCAGGTAAAGCATCATTCAAACAAGATGCCTTCGGTAATCCGGAAAAACTTTGCGCATTTATTTTCGTACCTCGACCATTCGTTTGTTTTGCAGCTTTTCGCGGCGTAACCCTTGGGCGCATACACACACGGCGCTCGCAGCCAATTTCGCGACTAAAATTTTACAAGCCTGAAAAAGTTACGCACGTTCGTGAGTTACAGTCAAAAGAGGAGACTTTAACGGCAGTTCGTGCAATAAAAGCAAAATAAACAGCGACGCGTCGAGGGAAAAGAAATCAAGAAAGCTCCATATTTTGGAGCCTCGTTTGCCGCGTCGCTTTATTCGCTCGAAACTTTAGCATCCTTGAAAAGTCGCATTCATTATAATCCATGTCCGCGCTAGGAGATCCTAGCCTCCGGATCACAGATTCGGCTTTCGAATATGTTTTTAGATTCTAAAATATGAAGAATGTCAAAGTTCTAGAGTGTAACGCCTCGAAAAAGTTAAGTTATTTGCTAATTCTGGCAAAACTATATTAAAGCTTGATTTCTCTAAGTTAATTTATATCTTTGGATCATCATTTAAGCTTATTCCACGCTGAATTATTTACATTTAAAGAAGAGACCATTTTATTATAATTTTATTATAAGATGACGTTAGAAACTTAGTCCATAACTAGACTTGGCGCAAAACCCTGTAATGGTTTTCTTGATATTCTATATCTAAAACATAATATTTTAAAGTTTGTGTCGAATCTGGTAATATTACGGTAAGCCTGCACCTCTTATAGTAAACAATAACAAAACTTTCAGCTTGAGACATTATTCTGCCTACGGCATCCAAGTATACCTCGAGCAGGTTTCTCTTCGCCGCTGACGTGAGAATTTTACTTTAATTATAATGAGGGATAAAAGAATTCTCGAAATTGGATAGCTTGTTAATGTGCTTGCGTGAGTGCATTATTATAGGGGGAAAGGTTTCGTGTAAAAGTTTGATGCAGCACCTATATATCTTTCCAGGAGATATAAACCTAAAATAGAGAATTTATTGGCTACCGTTATTGTACAAGAAATATTAAATGTTTTTTTTAAATATATGTTAAAACAAGTTAATAATGAAATTTTGATACAAACTACTTTTTGAACTACTTTTAATATTGATGTATTGATTTTTAAGTCATTTTAATAAGTTGTGGTAAATAACGATAAGAGTCCATTTTTATGAATTTCTCTGGAACTTTAAGCCTTGTAACAAATTCTTATTCTTTAAATTTCTTAGTTCTACGCCTGCAATTGTCATCTATCTTTGCACTTAAATTAAAGGTAAGAGAAAAAATGGGAGTGTGCATTTGAGGGTTAAAAAAAGTTCGACTCACGTATTCTGGATGATTATTGTTTGGCTATTTCTTCTTTGATTTTTGTTGAATTTGCTTGTGTTTTTACTTGCTTATATTGATTTTATTCTCGTTCGCTTTTTGTTCTGCTTCCACAAGGTTTTACAGTGATTATTACAGATGCATTTATTTCCGTCGCTTGTTTATCGGGTAGTATGATCAGTATCTTGTGAATGTAGCTATTCGCTTTTATTTCTTTTTGATTCTGCTCTTTCGTAGTGGCTTTAAACTCAAAATTTTATACTTTAGATAATTAAAACGAAAAAATAATTTTCGCCTAATTAAAAGATGTATCTTTTTTATATAAAACGGAAAACTCAGTTTGAATTTAATCAAAATTCTACCTAATGGATTTTCATACAAGATCATGTTTTTCGTGAAAATAATTTTATTCACAAAAAAATGGCATATTCATTTAAACGATCTCAAAAAGATCTCAAAGTTTTATACATATAGCTATATCGAGCTTCGTTCAGGAACTCGGAGTCATTTGTCCCATTGGAATAACCCAATATTGATATTCCAAAATTATATTTTAAATAGCAAAACTATGTGTATTCTTTTGAAAACTAAATTATCCTCAAGCGCACTCTGTCGAAACTTCTCGGAAGTGAAACTAGTGCACATAGACATGGACAAGTGATCGTCGAGCATTTACATCTCGTGAGACTTCTATCTCGTCTCTCTCTCTCCCTCTCCCTTTCCTTCGTGTCTTTATACGAAACAGGCCACGCCAAGATGAAAATTTCCCAGCTCGAGTGCTTGGGTAAATAACCATAGCAAAGCTTTGAATGCATTCCACGCTAATATCGAGGTCGCGAGTCGCTCTTTCAAAAAAGAGAGCATTCGCGTAAATACAAATGTTTTCCCGCGCTATTTTTTTTCCCTTCTTCTGTCCTTTTAGCCTGCTGAAAGTAAGATAATGTATATATGAGCGCGCTAAGCGAGATTTCTGAATACGGGACAGATTTACCGCGGATTATTTTGCTAAAATTTTCCATTTACATTTTAATAAGCTCTTTCTCTCTTGCTTTTCTCTGCTGTCGATGCAGTTTTACTAATAAAAGCCGAGCTAGTTCGAAACAAAACATCGCCATTACGTGATTGCAATTTATTCAAAATATGTACTATTTTAGCTTCGTCGCGCTACTTTTGGAAATTTGTGTAAAATATGCATCACACATTAGTCAAAACAGATGCTTGGCGAATCAATTTATGGACTTATAAATGCGTTGATATTCAAGCATGCACCTATAGCCTTTATATAAAAATACATCTACAAATCGCAAGCTAACAGTTTCGTCGAACGTGCCTTTCGGGTACGTAACTTTCCGAATACGTTGCCTCCGAAATCTCGTGGTTACTTGTGCGTCGGGGCCGTCGAGTACGGCGCTCTCGAGCGGACGACCACCGGGCTTTCAGCCAGCTTTGATTAGAACTGATCTGATTTCCGAGCTTCGTTTTCGGTGATCAAACAGCGGCAGTGACGGGAGACTCATGGAAAGAGAGCTGGGCACGGCTTCGATTTCCCGAGTCGTCTGTCCTCGTGTCGCCATTTAACGCGCGCCATTCGAATAACGGCTATCGTTGCGAATGTAAAGCAAATGGATAATCCAAATTTCATGGACACGTCGGAAATGAAGGGAAAAATGAGGATCCACTTCCGAGAAAACGTCAGTTATGAATGACGGGAAAACTCAGCAGAAGAAAAGAAAAATCACTCATCTCGCAAAGGGAGGAGGCGGGAAAAACAATAAAAGAATCTATTAGAACGCTCAGGCGCACTTTCCTGCACGCACGTCGTCGAGGCAATCGGGCTAAATTAATCATCGAAAACGGAGAAGGAGAGAGAGAGAGAGAGAGAGGGAGATAGAGAGAGAGAGAGAGAGAGAGAGGCAGAGAGTATAAGCCCGCAAAGACGGATAGGTCTTCTCTCTTTGGCACACTCAATTACGAGAGATTCGAGAAGTCATTACAGCTAACCCGGGAGAAAGCCGACCGACTCCGGGAGCCGAGCGCGCGCAAGCCGGCAAGCTCGCCTACGGAATGAAAGAGCGACCGAGGTATTTTCGTTAACTCATACAAATTCAAGACGGCGCTCGTATTTACCTCCGCAGAGCGTGCTGTCTCGCTGCAGCGTGCGTGCATGCGCGGCTCTCTCTCTCGCGGGGGGGTATCAGTGTTCTCCCCCGTCATTGGCCCGAGGTGCGCGTCTGTGTATTGTGCTCGGGCTCGGTGTACCCAAGCAATGTTGATTGTTACTGGTGCGAGGGTATACAGCGTGTGCGCACGCGGGAGCTGCCGTGCACTCTGTCGTCGCTGCCAATGGATGTGAGAAGACGGTTTTGCCGCATAGCGACGTCTCTGTTGGGGGTAAGGGCCTCGGTACACACGTAATTAAACATGTTTGTGTATTTGCGTTAACGATTACGCATGCACATATTCATGCGCGTCTTGGCGGTCCTCCCGCGCCGCCAAGCTCCCGAACTGCTGCTGCTGCGCGCGGCGGGGCTTTCGCTGCCGCGATCTCGAATGCGACGGGCTGATATATATATATTTTGCCCGAGTCTAGTTTCGCCTTGTTCTGTTTGGCTTCGCGGCCTTTTCCTCTGACGTTTCATTGCTTCGGGCTAATTGTGATTAAATGCCGCTGTTTGCCCTGCCGGTAATTAATGCACCCCCTATTATGAAAATTCATTTTTTCGATTAAATGCGGGGTTACCTTCATTTCCATGTTTTGGGTGTTTATATAAGTATCTACTCAAATGATTGAATAAATTATATATTAAATGTAGCAAATGTAGAATATTCATTTTCTGTGAACACAAAATGACTATGGTTAAATTTATTTGAAACATTAAATCTCCTTATTATAAGACAAAAGTACTGCGGATCAATGTCATTTAAGTTTTCGACATATGTGGCTTCCGTGCGATCTATATTTAGGGCTTAAGGTGTCGTTGCCTTTTAAATTACACGTTGGCAGTGCTTTCTCTTCAATATTCCAGGAAGTGAAATAATTTCGAATTAAAAGAAAAAACAGATACTTAATTTGCTTCGAATTTCAGTAAAAATATCGATTCGCGCGACAATCAATTCAACAATTAAACCCAAACGATACAAGCTAATTGAATCGATCGATCCCTCGATAGTCGAAAATTTCGGGCGACAATGGCACATCTCAATTAATCTCCTCTCCGAGGCACTCGATGCTCATTAGGCATCGCGGGGAGCAAACTTCCAGCGCTGCGCATTTAAACTGGCACGTTCGATAAGCCTCTGAGCAGCAGCCAACTCGCGCGTCAAAGTCATTCTGCGTTTTCTTCGTCGAACGTATTTAGCGGCGGTAACGTGGAACTATATATACCGGCCGAGAGAGAGAGAGAGAGAGAGAGAGAGGGGGGGGGAGAGGTTCGGTACGGCAGTATAATCCGTGGCGCGCGAAACTCGCGGCTTCCGCGTCATAAAGTAAGTTCTCGCCTAGCCGAGCGGGTGCGTCGGCCCTTGATATTTCGTTCCTATGGTAGTATACACATTCGGGCTCGGGCGTTTCGTTTCACGCGGCCGCGCACGCGCTCGTTAATGCCTTCATTAATCACGCCAGGGGTGAGAGAGAGAGAGAGAGAGAGAGAGAGAGAGAGAGAGAGAGAGAGAGAGAGGGACGCACACAGCGGAATCCACGACTCCGACGGTGTAATACGCGACTGGCCTTTCTCGCGCTGCTCTCTGTGTACACACAAAGTCTGGCACGCAGCACGAATTGTCGCGACTCGCTCACGGATCCGCGTATACACAGGGCCGCTGGAAATCGAGCCCAGTGCTCCGAAGGTTCGGAGTAGATCGATTTAGCGCACGGGATATTGAGCTTAGCTAATATCGCAAATAGCCGTGCCCCCTGGGGGCCATACTTCCTCCTGCAGCGGGCACACCGGCACGGGGCTTGGGGTATGAATTCTTGATTAGCAAGCGCAACCGTCGGGCAGCTTTGTGCGCGCGCGCGCAAATTAGACCTCTCGCGATTGGACACAGCCTCCTTTTCGAATGATCCATCTTTTGACGGGAACGATGAGTTTTGGCGCGGAGCGCGTTTCATAAACGTTATTGGTTTGTACTCCCGTCCCGTGCCCTCGAAGGGATTCACTGCTGCGTTTAATTAGTTCGCGGACTAGTCCACGGCTACGTTCGAGGGGACTTTGCGGCGTCGCTCACTAAAATCAAGGGTTTAAGACAAAAGCCAACCATTTCCCACTGCCGGCATTATATAGGCCGAATGATTTCACACAGGGAATTCGAAAGTAGCGCAGTCACGCCACGCCGTTGTTTCTAATAAGAAAGGCAGAAAAGTTGGCTGTGCTCGCGCGCTTTTTTAAATGTAATTTGTTTCATGAAAAAAGTCAAATCTTTACACGGAATGGAATTAGAGATTCTCTCTTCTGTTTCGCCAATTTTCTAAAAAAATTTCCAAGTAGGTACGATATCATGATAAAGAATATTTTCCCAAGTTTTAAAATTATACTTTTTGGTTTATTAGCGTATACGGGATTGTACGGAAAAACTCGAATTCAATTAAATGCTAATGATTCGAATAATTCAGTGAATCAATGGCATTGTCTCGTTCTAATCAGTCAGTGTTTCCTAAATTCAGAATAGTTAATATATTACTCTTTTCAATTGACAATCTCGTTGAAATGAATTATCCTCATCACGCACAATGGACATAACATTACTATAATCAGATTTATAATTTTATATATTAATTTGAATCGCATAAATTAGGTCTGATTTAATTAAAATAATATGAATGTATTATAGCAGTTATGATCTCATCTGCATTTGAAACTCGTTTAGATAAATAGTAGGTTTTGCCTATCAATTTTTTTACCTGTGAAAAATCTTATCATCATTACTTTAAGATTTTATAATTTGATAATTCTTTTACAATCTTCCATTTGTGCGTGATTAACATTTTTTTCTGTTTCCATAAAAAGATATTTCGATGATATACTATTTTCATTAACTTACAGCAAAAGATAGAAAAACATTCTTAATATATAACTTTCTTGCTTGGCTTTACGTGAAGTGTTTAGTTTTCTGTTAATAAAATATGGAAATATATATATATATTTATTTCCATATTTTATATATATATATACACACATTATTATTATTCTTTTGCATTTTTTATTATAAAGTAAGGTAGTAGAGTAGAAACACTAAATGATTCATATAAACACAATTAAGTATTTTAAATTTACTGGAAAATCTGTTATTCCAATTAATCGGCTGAAAAATTATTTGTAAATAATACAATTGCAAACGCAAGTAAAAAGATTCATTTGATTTTACCCTTTAATAACGTGCTATCGAACTAATTAGCCGTTTCAATTTGAAGCACCATTCCTTAACATATTTACCTAACTTGCCTAACCTAATTACAATTCGTAGAATCATTAACACGTGCAGTGTATTACAATTATGCCTCTTTGATTCTACAACTAGATGATACTGAATATTTCAATGTAATCTGATTAATAATACTAATTCGACCCTGACATTTCTCATTATATGTACTGTGTATAACAGATGTAAAAGTACAAGCAACATTTTAATACTATGTATTGTGCGGTGCATATATATTTATAAAAGTATAAATTAATTAATAAAAAGAAAATTGAAAGATATTTTTTATAGGATGCAGCGTAACTACTGTGAACTAAATTGTTACTTTAAAAATTCTAAATGATAACAGATAAACTCAAATTCTCCCAAATTAGGTATTTCATTGAAAACAGACAGATAAAGTTAATTAATAATTTTAGGCATGCACCGAAACATTAATGTTTCAATTTTTAAATTAAATTAGGCTTTATAAATCCAATCCTATAAAATTATATGTTACATTGTAACATCCTTTTAAAACTTTAGATTATAATTTGTTTAGCAGACTTAGAAGAAGATCAACAACAGATTGATTAAGTGTGTCAAATAAGCGCTGGCCAAATACCTATTCTTAGTGGACCGTGCCTATTAATATTACTTAAGCTCTAATCTTGCAGCTTACGTAAAGCTATACTCCAAGCTCTGATGCACCCCGAACGCTCATAAATTCCAAGGAAATCACGTCGGTTATCATATATGCACAAAGAAACAAGATTTAACAATAGGTCTTTTTGATGTCGCCATCGACGTTGATTACATCATCGACAAAAAGATTTTAAAGGATCGCGAACACCGTAAGCTTTTATGTAACAAAATAAGAAAATGCCTGATCCTCTTCGACTCACAATCAGCACAAAAACGCGAAATATAACGTAACTTTCTGTTTAAATGATTCTATTTTAAGTAAAACTAAACTGTAAAAATCGCCCCTTGAAATTGGCATTAAAACGCGCACATTAAAAAATAATGGATGCACCCTCGAATAAGCACGAACCCACCGTAGAATTCAGACGCCGGTCATTGGGCTAAGTGCAATCTATCAGCTTTAAGCTGATAGTCTCATTGAACTCAGATTGAAGCGTAAGTCTTTGAACGGCGAGAGGACCGAGTATATATAGGGGAGTGTAAAAAAACTCTGAGCGGCAAGCGCGCAAGAACAGCGGTGCAATCAGCGTCATTATTCCCAATGTTTTTCCCTCGCACACGAACGCGCGCGCGGTCCTCATTCAAAGGCCGGCTCCCCGCGTCATTATCCTATTGAGCTCGTAAGAAGCGGTTCGTCTTGTCGCTCGTCGAACGCAAGAAAGGGAGAAACCGCGTCGGTGACACATCCTGCGCATGTGTTTGTGTGTGTGTGTGTGTGTGAGCGCGGAAGAGGCGGCTGCTCGGAGTCGTTCTCATCGTCAATGTGTTTATGCGAGAGTTGAAGGTCTTCTCATTGCTATTCACGAGGCCTTTTTCTGCTTTGGATTCCTATGAATCCGTTTCTCGTGTTCTAAATCTATTTTTATTTGCGAATTTATTAGTCGCTTTGCAAGTCAACAGTAAACTGTATTATTAAATATTCGTATTGCGAATTAAAAAACAAGGATTTTGCTTTATTTATATCTGTTTATTTATTCATTAGTTTATCTTTCTTAAATATATATAAATTAATTTAATTGATTCCTTTGCTGTATATAAAATGTTAATAACCCTGAAAAAGGCGATTCCTATATTTTAAAAAAAATATTCCACGACAACATTCTTATTCAGAAGCTCTTTCGTCAAACGAGAATACATGTGCCATAAATAAAGCTTGAAATAAGAGAGAATTGATTACGAAATCAATTCGACTTTCTCGCATCTTGTTCTCTCGTTCTAAATTGGCAGCGACCGGAATCGCGGCGCCCTACTCACGCGTCGTTTCGCCCATTGTCACGCCGATGAATCAGCCTCTCCCCCCCTCGTCTCTGCCAATTATTAATTAATCGTCCCTAATCTTCGTGTTTCAGGCGCAGAAGCAAGGAGCTCGGGCTTCCCCTGCTGCTTCGTCTGCTGCTGCTGCTCTCGGTGTCGATGGTCGATGCGAGGGCGTCGGCGGCGCGAGGCGCGACGATCCTTCACGAGGACGACGGCCTGACGACGTTCAGGCCGCAGACGACCACGGAAATTCTCTACCAGCACTTCGACAGAGAGCCTGGCGATCAAACGGCCGTTATCGGGAGCAAAGTCACGCTACCGTGCCGAGTCGTCAACCAGAAGGGCCCGATTCAGTGGACCAAGGATGACTTTGGACTCGGAGCGGTCAGGAACTTGACCGGATATGACCGCTATGCAATGATTGGTAGCGACGAAGAAGGTCAGCTGTATTTCCCTCTATATCCTATAATTTAAAAATCCTGACATTTACACTATTAGTTATATATTATATTAGTTTCTCTGCTTTTATCTGATCAGCATGCTTTTGAACTTAACAAAATTTCACAACCTGTATTCTTTGTTATAATTATCCGCTATTCAATCAAAGCTTTGAGACAAAGAAGAAGAAGACAGATTGTTGAAATTTTGCATTTGCATTTAATTTTTGCGTGACCACGTATTTAAATAGCCAGAGAAATATTTGCAGCGTCATACACAAGTGAAACAATCGCCTAGAATGCAGAGAATTTCGAATCAATGCAAATTTATACAGCGTTTTGCCGCTAGAAAATTACAGGCGCACAGTAAAGTTAATGTCGAATAATAAAATTCTGGTTTCCAATGCAGTTCAATATTAACGTCAAATTATTTGTCCGAAAAATTAATAATTCATTCTGCACCATTAAACAAATTATGCGCACGGGCACACAAGACTCGCATTTCTAGGTACAACTGAAAATCGTAGTCGAATCTGCTTTGAAAACACTCGTTACTACGAGCTCCGGTTAATGACAGGTAACCACCCTTAGATCGATTATGCACGCATACCGCCTACGTCTATACTTTCGTGCTTGAGCTTTTTCCCTGTGTGTACTTTCGTAGAAAGAGAGCGCCGTCGAGGCAAATCCAAAGAGGTTGGACTTGCGCGGACACTTTTTGATTAACGACCGATGGAAGTTCGATCGCGCCTACGTTGCTAGAATCATGCGGAGTATGGACTGAACTATACCTTGCGCGAATATTTTCATTACGGACAGTTGTAAGAGGGGTTTTCGAGAGATGGGTAGTTTATTATGAAACGATCGAACACTGATGGCGTAAAATAAAAAAATTTATTTCACCTACCGCGAAATCAAAATTATTTTAAATTCATGATAATACGTAGTTTAATGTGATATGTAGAAATGTTTAGGTATTCAAGAATTTTATTTGACAATCTACCGCAGCAGAGAACGCATAAATTGAAATTTGCAGCACCGATAATCGAAATAACTATAGAGTACTCAAGTATAATTTTACGAATTTAATCGAGGCTCGATTGAAAAAAACGTTTCTCACTCGAGGTACAAAATTTGATCAAGCAAGCAAATAATAGGACTAGCAATTTTACCTTGCGCAAAGAAAAAAATTATAAAATTACTTTGAAAAAATATTTCGCGTTTCGAATCAATGATTGAAATGTATTGTGCGCCGTGCAGTTCCCTCTTCCTATCACGTCCAATGTTCATTACTCACCGTTTACATACACCTGCAGCGCAAAATAAGCGAATTAAGTTCTCTCGTGTAGGAGCGACGGGTTTAACGTCACGACTGTCAAGAGCAGTCGGCACCCAAACGCAGGCGACGGACGTTTTGCAGGAGGTTTTTGTTTGAAAGATGGCGAATTATTACTTTATTGCTTATTTTTTCGACATTTATCCGAAAAATTAAGGTAAACGTAAGTGCGACTAACTAGATTTGGAATTTTTAATATTAAAAAGGAATTTTGCTTCTTTTTTTAGATTTAGAGCTTTATATTCAAGTGCAAAACTGGATAATACCTTTTTCTTAGACACTTCGCTTTATAAAAAAAATTATTTGATATAATAAATTATAAGAAGGGAACATAAAACTGAAATGCAGTAAATTTCTTAAAATGACGAAAAACTGTAGACTTCGGGTTATGGCTCAACCATAATTCATGAGGTATTAACTTTCAACTATAAATTAAAGCGGCTATTCCACTGCCGGCTTCTACTACGTGTATTCTCTGCACAATAATAGCAGCTATCTTTAGGGAAACTTATAGTAGTATGAAGACCTACCGAGGAAAATGAACCTACCAAAGTCTTAACACGATACGATAACCGAAGGCACAAGACAATTTGTACTTGTAAAGTAACGCGACTCGATTAACCAAACTTTTGCAGGTTTAAAACTTTTTCACGAGTCCTGGAGAAAATTTAATAAAATGAATTTTATAATAATAAATAATAATTTTATTTTTAATTCAGCGATTTTTAAACTGGAGCATATTTTGAATAGCTTTCCTCGAAAAAACTGCCGAGACTTAGAGGCTACCAATGATTTTACTTGCATAATGCTATAACTATAAATAGTAAACACGCATTCAGTGTTGTAATTAAAACTTTTTATATATAATCTTCTAATGTTTAATTTAATGCGGAATATCTATTTTAAAATTATATTATTGTTAAACCTATTTAAACTAAGATTGGATTAATTTCGTGTTTTTTCTTCTCATATCTCAAGTTACGATACAGAATAGTAATTTTTACTCCTTTTTTTCTCTCAGTGTATTTATAAAATCGCAAAATTTCCCCGTTTAATGCGATTTTATCAGTCTCAGTCAAGAATCGGGACGACTAAAGCTCGCTAGTTAGACAATGCACATTATAAGTTTATATTACAAGTTATACAACTAAAAGCTAGACGAAAGTAATCGAGAATATCCGAGCCGCGCTCAGCTCTGTCGGCTAGCCGAAAAAATTGTTAGTTACGAGGACGGCAAGGAGGGCAACCTAGTGCAATAGGCAGTACGCTTCGAAGCCTCTTTGCCGTCCTCGTAACTAACAAACGATCTGGCGAACAATAAAGCAGCGAGACAACAACGC
>UCOL01004779.1:0-13501 GCA_900474335.1 Ormyrus nitidulus
AGATATCTATATAGATTCTATATCGATTCCATATAGATTTCTACATAGAATCTATAGAGATTTTTTTAATAGGGTTGAGCTTCCTTCTCAAAATCTCGAAAAGTTTCCTCTTCATCATTACTGTCATAGGATGAACAGTCACTTGAGTTGAGTATTCTAAAACTTTAGATTGTTTTAAGCTTGCATATCAATGGATTTTTCAAAATAAGGTTATGTTGACATGGGAAAACACATAGCGAAGATGAATTTAACAAACCTCGTGAGCACGAAACTTTCCTTGGAGCTTTTGTATTCGTCATCGTCGAATGATCCCAAGTTTTCTTTTTCACGGTTATCCGGTCTGCTTTTCGTTACTTTGCCGCTAACGTAGTATACATATATATGTCGTTTGCGTCGTCGAGAGAGCAGGGAGGAAAGTATTTCTACCTCCAGGTGGCGCGCAGATAGGGAGGGAACAACGACTTTCGGCGTATGTACGCAGGGACGAAAGGCGAATTTTCTACCGAGGTAGGAAGAAAAAGAGTTATACGCGTAGAGATAGAAAATGCGAGAGAAAAATAAATTCGTCGCTTCCCGAGGCGAATTAGTTAGGCGAGAACTCCTTTTGTTGAAGAAATCCGATAGGGCTAGTGAGCGAGCGAAATAAAATATTTTGTAAAGTTTTCCTATTTATTTAAGGGTAGAATACAGTCAAAACTCATCAAAAAACTCAATTTTTTTTTATTTTAGAAATGTGTTCTAGAAATATCAAAGAATGTGATAGAACATCTATTAGAATCAAAATAAAAAAATTTCAATGAAATTTCAATTAAATAATAAAATATAAAAAAACGAATTTCTAATTCGTAAGTGCAAAGTGACGCTTAAGCTCATCCGATGAAATACCACTCAAGTCCTCCCTCTTCAATGTGAGCAGTTTGAGGTTACGCAATTCATTCCAGATTCTGTCCTTTTCAAGGGCTACTGTGAGCCTCTCGTGGTAACAATTTTTTCGCGCTTCGGGTATCAATTCTTCCTGCAGGCATGCGTTTCCTAGCGGTGTATAGCGTTTGTATGTCGTGTCTCTCTTCCTACACATGCCTGCTTTAATCTCAGAGCCAACCCAAGAGAGGTGTTTCTTTTGAGTCTTGTACTCTTAGGGGAGCTAACTGCTCGATGATCGTCGTTAAATTGATCCTAAGGTTGTCCACCACTGTGTTGAAATTCGGCTCTGTAATGCGTAGAGTCCCAGCAACAGCGGCTAAGTAAGTTTTCAATCCATAAATATTTTAATAACCAAAATTACAACTTATATCCAAAATGACCTATTCCACACTCATCCATCAATCACATACTTTACTTAATTATTTTACACTACATATACAATGATTTGTTATATTCCTAACAAACTAATTTTTACGAAAGAAATTATGTAGACTCAAGTAATACATTGATCAATAACAAATAAGTCTCATGATACTTACTACGTAACTTGACAGGCCCGTTTCATTTTGTTCATGGTCTTAACTAACTTGATCATGGTGTTAACTAACTTAATCATAGTGTTAATTAATGTGATCATTTCTTATAAAATTATATAATTTTTTATCTGCAAAAATATTAATGTAAAAATCGCTATATTCGCTCTGAAAGTAAGCATCGAGAAGCATAAATGAATCCCTCCTTTCCTAGAATATTGATTATTTTAACCTCAACCCTTTTTCCGACCGAAAGTTAGCATGAATTAACAAGATTTTCTTGCTAATTTCAGGCAAGGTCGCAATTATAGAAATTACGCCGGGACATCGCGGACGATCGTCTTGGCGATATGCCTCTTCTTATCGAAGCGCGCGCGCGCGGAAAACTTGAAATTCATTAAACTCCCTCGAATCCCTCGTCACGAAAAAGGATTGTCCCTCGTAATTAGTGTTCCCGTTCCGTTTCCCAAGAATCTCGGAAATTCATCCAACTATTTCTCGAGAACGCGCTCTTCCTCCGCGGCCTTTTCGTCCGCGAAATCGCTGTTAAAAATTAAATTCCCCGCGAAACAAAACGCCGGAGTGAGCGCTTAATTAACTCTGCGCGCGTTTCTCGAATTTCGCCTAATCGAGTTCCGGTGTGTGGGGTCTAACCAGGTCTGTATACGTAGGTGCTCGCTCCTTGACAAAGAGAATTTCATAGCGCCGCCTGGAGAAATTCCCGGAGCTGCCCTCCACGCTTACCGAGATAGCGGGAGAAAAGTTTGCAGGCGGACCGCCTCGAAAGTGAGTAATTTTGCCCCATGGCATTGCATAAGCGCGGCCTCCCGCGTTGTTTGCATTAGTCCGTTTCGCCTGGGAATGCCAGTGATTTGGCAGGCTTCCAAATCGTTTGCGCGCTCCGCTCCTAAGTCTTTCCGTTCCGTTCCTTTTTGCGGGGGCTGGACGCCTACTGCTGTTGCTCGTTTTTTTGCGGGACGTGTTTTCCCTTTGTTCCGCCGCTATTGCATTTTTTATGGGCCCGTTTGCGGATTCCGGTAACGCAATGCCGAGGCAAAGATTTTCTTTTTAAGGGGAGAACTTTAGTTCTCGGCAAATTGCATCGGGCCGAGAGAGCAGTTTTTGAACGGGCCAGAAAACAAGTTCGAATAAGACACGTATTCTTCTCGTAGCGGTAAAACGTGTTGTGGACTGGCTTATTCTCTTCGGAATTCATTTCATTATTTTCAAGGTGAAGCTGTCAAACAAACTTTCTGTTATTCCTTCAGTCGCTTAATTAGTACCAAATTTATATTACTAATAAAAGTAATTTTGACTAAATTTATTGCAAGTTAATTACAATCCTTATTGTACTTAATGAGTAAAGTGGCTGCATGAATAATATTTATCTCTCTTTTTTGCTTTATAATATCGATTTAGCAATTTGTAAGTACGCGTATACGCGCTACCTCAATTTTATTGAATGCTTGAAAAGACAATCATTTTAGTAAAGAGTCTAATAGGGTATATGTAAGGCAGCATGTAGGGATCGATAATGCTCTTACAAGTGTCTATTGGAAAAAGTGGCCTAGACATTAAACTACTTGTTCTCATTTAGTTTACTTGACTTTAATAAGCGTTTGTGCAAGCATGTTAACATAGCAAACCCTGAATGTATCGTTTTTGCAAAAGCTATGAAAATATTATAATTTCATAAACAGATTGAATATTTCTGAAAAAATATCATTTATTTTATGTTGCATGCTATAACAATATAAATTTTAATTCACACTAGCAAGTGAAAACAGAAAATAAGAACCTCAAAACATCATTTATATGTATACGTAAATTCATTAGTTCCCCTAAATAATTCAATCCCTCGAAAGCCAAAATCCGCTTCGAATCTCGGCGTAGAAATATTTGTCAAATTGTATTAAACTCTTTTTTTCTTAAAAGAATTTTTGACAAAGTTATAATTTATAACAGTTATAATTGATAACAGTTCATAGTGAAAAATAGAATTTTTTTCAAGAAAAACGTATGAAAACGTTTCTTATCACTTTTTCATTAAATTTAATACAAGATATCTTTTAAGAAATACAAACAGTTTTTTTATTGATTATTAATACAATAATCGAATGCTTATTATTAATAAAAATTCATCCATCATTTTTCTTAAATATTATGTTCTCGTTGTGCTTTATTTGACTACGATAATAGTTTTTAATTAATACATTGAGCTGAAATAATAAAACAAATAGAGATGTATACAATAATCATTTAAACAATTTTACTGATTTTAATCATAGCGTGAAAAAATGAATTCTTTAATTTCAGATAAATTTTATTAAAAATTTTCAATCAAATACCAAATAAAATAAATAAATTTATAACACTGTCAATTAACAGGTGGAGAAATTCTTAGAGATCAACTGTTGCAATCAATTTAATCGTCGAATTGTATAAATATCACAGTAATAAAATTAGTTAGATTTATCGAGTAAAATTAGTTTATGTTAAATATACATATAACAAAAAGATGTTTATAAAAATGTGATCTTTATTGAAACATTGTTAGGACTACATCTAACAAATTAAAATTCCTTACGATTTATGAAAAATTCATAAAGTACAACTTTGCGGACTGTTTTACGTAAGCGAGTTTAAAGTTGTACTTTACGTACAGATGTTCTTAAATAACGGAAATGTTCGTAAAGTCGGACATTGCTTATCAAAAATATTGTTCCCCGCCGTAAAACTTTCCGGTCTTGCGTGTAAAGTAGCGATCCTCGGATCTGCTTTGCAGACCTTCGGACGTTACTTTACGCACGCATGGCCGTAAAGTTCTACTTTATTGCACAATTTATTGTACAATTATACACTAGCTAAATACAACGATGAGATCAGTAATGCATAAATAAATTAGTGACTAGGATTTTTTTACTATTGGTTTCGCTGCTTTTATCAAATTAAGAAAGTCTCTGCGTTTTAAAAAGTTTGCCAAGTATTCGATCGTTTCTAAAGGCAGTTGATTTTTGCTAATAACACACATAATTCTGTGAATATCGTTCATTAGGGTGCTTATACTACTAATTTTCAATTTCTTATCTATCATATCCGTGTAGATAGGGAACATCTCAAAGTGGGCGTTCTCCCGAATTATGCGCTGCAGTTCTTTATCGCTGAACTGCTTTGAGATTGTAGCTTGAGTGCCCGTTAATAGTTGGTAATAGGTGAAGTTTCGCTGGATATTCGTGCTTTTCATTGTCAATATTTCTTCCTTGCATTGATCTAGGTAGTTTGAATCTCTGCCTTCTGAAATTTGACCTACTTTAAAACCAGCAACTTTCATTCGAACGCAAAATCTATCGAGAGCGTAAGCAGCCGCGTCAGATCCACTCATAATCTTGGACGATTTCTTCTGCAGTTCGCGAATGTTTGCGCCGTGACTGATGAGGCAATCGATGATGTCTATCTTTCCGTGCAGGAGGGCGACTTGCAGTGGGTTCCTATCAAATTTGTCCACTACGTGGATCCAGTCGTCGGTCTCGTCATATTCCAGCATAGTTCTGAGTGCTGCCAAACTCTGTCTGGCCTGGTATACGTGAAGTATGTGCGAGAAGTTGTGGTTGGTCTCTAATCTAACGCCCATTTTTATCAGCATAAAGACGATTGAACTCTTCGGCAAACGGCGGGAATCGTCGGAACTTTCCGTTGAGGCCAACGCAGCGATGTACAGCACGTTGCGCCCAAAACCGTCGATTGCATGAATATCGGCGCCGTTCTGGCACAAGAGTTTTATGATGGTCTTGTTGTTGTTGTTTTCCGCCGCTTTATGTAGAGGTGTCCTGCCTTGGTTATTCCTTGCATTGACATCGACGTTTGTATTTTGCAAGAGCATCTGAACCGCGGGTAAAAAACCGTATTGCGCGGCGAGGTGTAGTGCCGTATTTTGATGTGCATTCCTTGCAATCACCATCAAGGGGTATTGCAGAAATATTTTGACAGCCTTCAGATCACGGTTCCTCACAGCTCTGTGTATAGCCATTTCGTTGGGTTCGCATGGTGGCTCTGTTTCGCCTATGTACTCCATAAGTATTCTTATAGCCACGTAATTTGAGCAATTGGTGGCGTCTTCTAACCATTCATCGATGACTTCAAGCGGAAAAATACTGTGCTTTTTTATCCTCTTTTCCTGTTCAAGCACAAATATCAGAAAGTCATTGCGGCAATGACAGATTGCTCGGGAGACGATGTTGGTGTGGAGGGCTTTAAGGTCTTCTAGCGTCACTTTGACTGCAGTTTGCATAACTAACTCGCAAATGTCAGGATTTCCACTTCTCAAGGCCAGGTGGATCGGTGTTTCTTCTTTGTGATTGAGATCCCTAAGTCGTGCCCCGTGCTTTATAAGACTTTTGACAATGTGGCAATTCTTTAGGCGAGAGGCAATGTGAAGCGGCGAATCTCCGTGCGAATTGAACATGTTCACTTCTGCCCCATGTTTTATAAGACTTTTGACAATGGGGTAAATCCCTTGGCGACAGGCAATGTGAAGGGGCGAATCTCCTTGCGAATTGTACACGTTCACTTCTGCCCCGTACTTTATAAGACTTTTGGCCATGGGGTAAATTCTTTGGCGACAGGCAATGTGAAGGGGCGAATCTCCGTGCGAATTGAACACGTTCACTTCTGCTCCGTGATGAAGTAATTTCAGTACGATCTGAGGAACAAAATTAGGAGATTAATAAATGAGTTATTTCGAGTAGTGTGTAGGAGACTGGAGGAAGCCTAGGCATTTCGTCTCAGGGTTGTTCGCCAAGACTCGTCAGTGGAGCTGACGATGGACAATCCTTGTCCCAGACGCCATGAGTACCCTCTGAGCCCGGATCCATATATCCACTTGCCTCGATTGGTCTGCTAGTGAGTGCGACAAACCCGGCGCTACGCCACCTAGCGACCAGTCGGGCGGGCACCCAAAGACGCCCAGGCTCTTCCCACTCTTCAAGACCTTCCTCCAACTCTCCCACCATAAAATGCCTACAAGTGGGTATTTTTTATAGTATATAACATAGTAAATTCATATTTTTATTAATATTAATATTTTATCGATTGTTTATATTAGTTTCAGCAATATAGTTCAAATCAAATATAAAAAATTACTTTTCTTTGACTTATAATTACAAGAGAAAATTCAATTTACTTGAAATTTTTATTTAATTTTCTTCTAAAGGAAGATAGTGTGAAGAGGTAACACCAGTTTAAAACCACCTTTTTGTTTTATATTGAACATTATATTTTGATACAACTTGTTCAAAGCTTGAAAAACAAAAATTCAAAAATTCTGTATTTAAGACTTTAAATATTCCAATAACAGAGTTTTTACTTAAATTTTGTTTGCTGCTCATGTAATTCTAAAATGGACATAGAAAAATAATACAAAAGTAAATCATTAATTAAATAATAGAATAATTTGAAATTATTTTGTTGAAATCGATTGTTTTTAACGACTCTCAGAGATAATATTGGAATGATAAATTAGTTAGAAGGAAGCTAAGTGCCAATGAATTGGCAGCGGTTTTAAATTATTTAAATTTTATCTCTATTTTTAAACAATTATTGATTGCCAAACTATATTTTCTAAGTCGCAAAAATGTATTTAGTTCATTTTTTTTGATGAAATGTAAGTGTTTCACTTCGTAAAACGTCTAAAGTCAATCAGCTCTCAAATATTTATGGAAGCACTAGTAACGTAGGCAACTTACCCCCACACATTTATATTCAGTAGCAATGTGCAGACAAGTAGGCAAATACTCGTGATTAAAATTTTCATTGGGGTCACAGTCCAAATCTAGCAACTTTTGAAGAAGCGTGTTGTCTTCCGGCCGAAGTGACGGATCGGCCTCAAAGTCGTTCAACAACGAGATCATATCTTGGTCTTCCTTCATTTTGGCGTATGCCAAAGCCGTCCTGCCTTCGTTATCCATGCAGTTAATATCTATTCCTCTATACAAGAGGCGATGGGCTTCTAACCATTGCTGCTTCAACACTGCATGATGAAGTAGCGTTCGACCGTTTTTATCTACACTATTTATGTCACTTTTGAATCTATTTGCTGAAATTGAGTTTTTCATTAATTATCAGAATATATCTGATATTATTAAACATAAATAATGTGCATTTTTTTATTTGCCAAATTGGTTTACTTCATTGTCGAAAAATTATAAGCAGAAACGAACACATAGTTTTTTAACAGAATAACAATTTTATTCTTGATCTATTTATAAGTTATAAATATAAATGATTAATTAGTTTCTAGCTAAGCACTTTTTTGTTTACTTCACTGTCAAAAAAATTATTATACGCGGAGAAAAACAAATACTATCCTAATTTTGCAAAAAAATGTTCATGCATAAATATAGAAAATTTTAAAAGATACGGTTTAAAATGCTATTTTATGAAAATACTAACATTTATTTTTTCAAAATAAATAACTGCAAAAATATTTTAATTAATATTTTAACATTGTCAAATATTTTGTTACCATTCTTTATCGATTTTCTATCATTTGGTAAAACAAGATAAAAAGAACTTTATTTTTTTAATGGAGCTACGCTCGGGCAACAAACTTCACCCGTGCGGGAATCACACATTTCGCGCACTTGTATCTATACCTTGTAAATATACTATTTTCTGTTTCAGATCCTCTTTACCCATATGACTGCACTCTACATTTTTAGTGTTTTTTTTTATAAAGTTTTGTTTTGAATGTTATTTTAAAAGTGAAAATAATTATGTGTTATATTTTTCAGCAGTACGCCAGCATTACCTGATGTTTTAAGCAAAGCTGATTTGAATATCCTGCGTTTAGACCACTTTAAGAAGTTATTGGAGACAAAATAATATATTGATAGCGAAAGCCTGAAATGATGGTATTCGACAAACAGAGTCATTGCAGATAAGAGTACCCATCTTTAAACTTTCAAGAATAGTGGTGATTATAGTTATACAACTTTAGTTCTACATCAAGTGCTATATTTTCAATGCAAATAAAAAATTTCTTTATTGTTGTTTTCTGAAAACTATAGTTTTTTAGAGTTTGGCGTAGAAGTCAGAGATTGAATCATTGAACAGATTTGGACCCAATTTGGCTTAAATTGTTGGAAATTAATGTCATTCCAGTTTGAAAAGTTGAATATTTTAAAATTATTTAGTTAACTAGTTTTTAGAATTAAAAATGTATAAAAATTAATGAAACTGGAAAAAATGTATATTTAATATCCTATAAGCATAATGCCGTCAACTAAATGTTGATTTATCAATTTTTAAACTTAAGAGAACCAAATGAATAAAATTTTTCACGCTTACTAGACATTAGATGCACGATTTGCTATACGCTTTCTATCAAAATTTTGAAAGAACTGACTAGATAAAATAATAAATAATATATTAATACAAAATTCAAAATGACATTAATTAAAAAATAGAAACTATTGTTTTAATAACATAAACATTTTTTTATGAAGTAAAGAAAGTACAGACTAATTGCATTTAAAGCAAAACATTTCTAAGCCAAATATTTTTAAATGAACTATTGTCTTCCTTAAAAATTAATATTACAAAAGCAAAAAAAAGATTTTTCATTATTGAGGTTAGAATTTTTGTTAAATTTTCCTCTATGCAATATCTTAGCTAATTTTCATTTTTCTCATTAGTACGAAGGTATTGCAGATATAAAAAAGTTTTACATTTCAAACGAGCAGAAGAAAACTATACAAGTGCGGTTAAACGATTGTGCAACGTTGTCAAATCAACCTACCACGGAAGTCGAAAACTGAAAACTGTGGTGAGGTCGGATACCGACTGAGCTGACGTCATTATACGCATCAGAATACGCTCGAATGCATGGGCTTGTATGGGCGTCGCTGACGGTCACAACGTCAGCGAACGAAGTGCTCCGACGTCCCCTTAAGGGTATAAATATAAAGCCTTCGATAGTTTTATATTGTCGCTTATATCCAAATTGGAAAGGCGATATAATAAATAAGAAAATAGAAAACATAATAATAATAAAAAAGAAAATTATAACTTTTAAGACATAATACTTTGAAGGTTTGAAATGCCGTAGTATTTTATCGATGAAAATAATGATGAAAATAATAGTATATATACTTCGTGTAGTTTTAATAAGTATAAATCTGTAATTCTTACCAAATCCTCATCAGTTAGTGTGGCTCGTGCTACAGCAGAAAGCCCAGGATTATTTCGTTTCGTGGCAGCCATAGTCTACAAAAAATTAAAAAATGTAATACTTATCGATCATAAATCTGAAATAATTCCGCAAAAAAGTTTAAAAGAATAATAAACAATAATTTAGATCATTTTCGAAGAAAAATCTATGATATTGCAGTAAATCATAATTTAATAACAATACTTTCTTTTAAATTATTTTTATTTTATTTAGCAAAGAAAAATTTGCAGTAACAAACTTTTAATTTATTTTGAAGTAATAAATCATTTGAAAAGTAGAATAAAATCATTATAAATAAATATTCTTTTTCGTTCATATATAATGAAAACAGATTAAATATATATAAATTACTTAATAAGGACTTTGATACGTAAATGCGTTTTTTCAAACGACCTGCAAAACTCGTGAGTAACCTCATTTGACTAATGTAGTCGCTGCTAAAAAAGAACCTTTATTAATTTTTAAGTTCTGAAGGTAATTCAACAAAAATTTATATACAAGGGTTTTGAGAGTAACTGATTGCGAATCCATTATTGCCATTTTGAAATCCATAAATAAAGGGTCAAGAATGCGAATCGGAGATCTTTTTATATATACGCGACTATGTGCTATTTTGGAACCCCCATTTTGGAATTTTAAAATTTCGGCAATCGATCGTAATCAGCGATTCCTAAAACCTATTTGTTAGAATTTCTTCAAAACTGTTGGATTTAAAGAATTTTCTTCGTAAAATAATTCAGTTTCACCGTTTTTTGTTAAAGCTGTTACAAAAATAGGCTTCATAAAACAAGGGTTAATATAATTAATATAATTTTGAGTTTTGCAGGTGCTTTAAACCTATATTTTATCGCGTGCTAGTTTTGAGTTAGAAAATGACTATACTAATTATTCAATAGTTAATCAATAATGTGGCAGAATTTTATGTTACAATTTACAATAAGCAAAGAAATGACTACATTTTTGTGAGTTATCAACTTTATTATCATAATCATACAACAGTTATGCAATTTTTAAATTGTCTAAGATGTTACTTATTCAAAAGAGCCAAAATTTAGCGTGCAATACAAAATACAGCAGATCTATTCAAAATGAATTCATTTAAACATAATTGACTTAAAAAGAATTCATTTGGAATAGTTTTGCCGTTTGGGAAAAGAATACTAGATATATCTATTTATTGGATTTAATCTAGTAACCGTGATCAGAAGCAGCTAATATGTTCATATTCAGTAATAAAATATTTGAACTTATATATCAAGTAATTATTTTTTAATTTAGCATTTCCTTGTGAATATGAATATTGAAAAGCTTTTTTCTGTCGCTATCCTAATAACTACGTCAATTTTCACTTTCTTATAATAATAAAATAATTATTTTGTCCTTATTATTATTATAATCATACAAACGGTCATACAATTTTAAAATTGACCGCCAAGCTTTTACTTATACATAAGGGCCAAAATTTAGCGAGCAAAGTAGTATTTAGATTTAATCTACTAATCGGCTAATATTTTCGAATTCAGTAATAATAAAATAAATTAAAAATATAATACAATTAAACAAAATATTTAAAATTATAGGGTGAATCAAAAGAATGGATACACCTACATTTACAGTAAAGCATGTTCGAAAAAAAGTTTCAGGATTTCAATTATGGACTTTAGTCCTAATCTTCAAATTGTACCTCGAAGTTGAATTTCAAAGTAATTTGAAGGTCAATTTATATTTTTTAATAGGAACCCCTACTTTCGACTTGAACTAAATATCGACGCCTCCTAGTCGTATAATTGTATCTCACATACCAATTCAGCATAATCGTGAATGAGCGGCCAATTCGGAATAATCGTATCTCAGCGGCGAATTCGTTATAACCGCAAGTCAGCGGTCAGTTCAGTATAATCGTAACTCAGCGGCCAATTCGGTATATATAATCTCAATTTTGTCGTCAGTTCGATATAATCTTAATTCAGCCGCCAAATCGATAAAATCTCAAAAATGCATTCAGCATAATCGTGATTTAGAAGCATAAATAATTAAAAAGAAATTATTTTTATTAAATAATAAAAATCAAATAATTTTTAAGCTTAATAAAAAAAATAATACTTTTCGTAGGCTTTAGTGCTGCTACATTATTTTGATTTGTTCGTTTTTGATTATTAGATTTTTAGGTCTACCTTTTTTCTCCCTATAAAATACTAATCTTAGTTTTTTCTTTGGTATATTATTAAATTGCCTCTTTATTTTGCGTAAAAAAAAAGATTTCATAGTTAAGATCCATTTTTTTATTATTATACATTATACATATTTTATTTTATTAGGTATACTGTAGTAACAATATGATATTAGTCTTATCGC
The DNA here is from genome assembly GCA_900474335.1 of Ormyrus nitidulus. Classification (NCBI taxonomy): domain Eukaryota; kingdom Metazoa; phylum Arthropoda; class Insecta; order Hymenoptera; family Ormyridae; genus Ormyrus; species Ormyrus nitidulus. The sequence continues at coordinate 12,040 of UCOL01004779.1, forward strand.
TAGGCCAGATTTTGATTTATCACCTATAATTCAATTTTCTATCGATTATGGAATCACGATGATGCTGCATGCATTTTTCAGATTTGATCGTATCAAATAAACGGCTGAGTTCGTATTATATCGAATTGTCCGCTAAGTTAAAATTATGTCGAATTAGCCACTGAAATACGATTATGCCGAATTGAACGATGAGTTACGATTATACTGAACTGCAATTGAGTTACGATTATGCCGAATTGGTATTTGAGATACAATTATACCGATAGGAGGCATCCATATTTTGTTGGAAAAATTTTTACCCATATAGGTCACTTTGACTCCTAAAATGAATGTACATCTGAACATAATTTCCCTCATTTTCAGAAATAAAAAATAGGGGTTCTTATTTAAAAAAACCTCAAGTTGACCTTTAATTAACCTAGAAATTGAACTTCAAGATCAGTTTTAAGGTAAAAACTGAAGCTCTTGATTGAAACCCTGAAATTTCTGCATAGGATTCATCTTTTTCTGAAAATATTTTGCTAAAGAAGTATTTAGATGTATCTACACTTTTGACTCACCTTGTATATACAGGGTGTTCCAAAAAGACAAGCAATCATCGCTCGAGAGTGAAAGCCGGTTTTGTTTACAATGATTCTATCTTTCTTTCTCCATTGTTAGTCTATTATACCTTTGTGTATTAGTCACGCCTCTTTTTCTCAAGTCTCGCCTTTACGAATTGACTTACGCTCTGATTTGCTTAATTTTCTTGATTTTTAATCGAGCATAACCCAAATTCTATACATCGAAGAGAGAAACGGTACGGGACTTCTTTGCTTAGAATTTGCTCCTCTATCCATGGATATACCGTTTGACGTATTTTTTCGGAACACCCTGTATATGACGTAATCCTCTTTTAATTTACAAGTTCCTTGTGAATATGAATATTGAAATAAGCTATTTATCTGTCAATATCGTAATAACTACGTGAATTTTAACATTTTTTATAACAATAAAATAAAATAATTGTTTTTTTAATCAACGTTAAGATATGTTTTCTTATACAATGAAATTCATTTGTCAAATTATTGTGTTTATTTCAATGTATTTTTTTAAAATAATAATTTTTTTTTTTTTATAAAAAATTTCTACACGTATGATACGAAAAAAGAGTATAAAAAAGTAGAAAAAATACGGTGCTTTTTAATATTTTATATATTAGAAAAAAATTAAAGAATTTTTGATAACATGCATATCATAATTTTATTATAAATTGACAAGTTTGATTATAAATTTATTTATATCAGATTTAAGCACAAAATTCAATAAAAACTGAATTTTTAATTTTTATGAAAATCTACAAATACATAAATATAGGAATAAGAACTCACAAGGAGAGTATACGACATTTGGGTAATGGATTTTCCTGTAACTTTGGAATATGTTTTCTAATATTAAAATATGAAGGAAGCCGCGTCCGTTC
>UCOL01004780.1:0-13527 GCA_900474335.1 Ormyrus nitidulus
GAAAAATCGTTTCATTTATGTAAGAAACTTGGGTAGTAATACTGCCCAGGTTTTGGGCATTTGCAAATGAAAATGGCCAATTCCTATTCTAAAAATAGTTCTGATTTCTACTAGGGATTAATTAAAATTAAAAATGGATACAAACGAATGCAGTTTTAAGACTATTTCAAGCTACTGTTATAATATTTATTAATATAATAAACAAAATTTCATAATTATGAATAACTTTATCGTAAAAGTCCAGAAGACTTTCAGCTCAGAGTACTATTCAATCTTTTAAAAAAAGTCTTAAAAATTCCCTGCGGAAAAGCGTCGCAGGATGTATGTAAGCGTTAGAGCGGACTTCTGAAAAGTTGCGCCGTCATCTCTAGCCTAGCTATTGCCTTTATATACAGATGTATCGTGCACACACACACTAAGCGCAACACAGAGAAATAAAGCAATCAAAGAAACTGACGAGACTACATGCAGCATCAGTATTTATGCGATCTGTGGGTAACACAATAGAATTGATCCAATTCTTCTCGATTTAATTTACATTTTCGCAGACTCCCGGCTTTTTTCCAAAAGAAAAAGAAGGAAATTCTTTGACAGCTAGTGGCTGAAAGAGAAATTTTCGCATTGCTAGAGTACAGGGCTGATGCAGCTGCTGTTTACTCGTTCAACTTTATTGTCTGGCTGATTTATTGGACTGACGTTGTTATTGAAACATATACAAGGTTGGAAGATAAACTGTACTGTATATCTCAAATCTTGCAATGGTGATACGAATGTGAAACATAGATATATGGGGTGTTTAACTTGTAATTGTTTTTATATTACGTACTTTTACAAGAGTTTTTATTATATTACATACTTTTTTTAAAATACTTACGCATATATATTGTACTGGATATATTTTTTCTTATTGCGAATAATTCACAAATTTATAGATAGTTTAGATAATATTTAAATATTTAAGCTTCTATAAATACAACTAACTAAGAATTTCTTTTAATTAAACTTTTATTTTGATTTCTTTTTTTTCCCAATCAAATAATCTACTAGCTGGTCCAATTACTTATCTCATCTGACCCGAGCAGATAAATTTAAAAAGTTTGAACCTCGAATGACTTGGAAACTGTTAGCGCTCGCTAATTCCGCTACACCTATAAATTAAGCATTTCGAATCCGCTTGTCAACCTGTACGTTCATCTCCGGCAAGTCGAAAACATTGAATACATTGCCGTCCTCTCGACGTGCACAGACTACCGCCGGCGCTTCAATTAAGAAGTAATCCTCCCGCGATATCTAATAAAACAGCGCGGCTTATCTATCGCGCGTCCAAGTGTGGCAAAAGCTCCCCTTTCGCTTCTGCGCGCAAGCGACAGTGGATTACGAAAGCTTTGCGCCAATCATTCGCCGGATTAACGTATCTCGGCTCGTGTAAGCCGAAACTGCACGAGCGCCGATGCTGCGATGCTCGAATTCTCCGTGTTTCCGGTCTTATCACACCAAAGGGGTTTTATGCCGCCGCTGCTGTAGCAGTAGGAAGGACGGAACGTAAACGCCGTGACTCGCCATAAGTCACCCCTTTGGCTTCAAATTTTCTTTTTTCCTTAAATTCTATTTATATCGTTATTTAGCTGAGCAACGACACTGAATTTTCAGTGTCGTTTTATTTATAATTTATCATTAATCTATACAAATGTGCAATACATGTATACTTATTACCAGAAAGTAAATCATTTGCTAGTTATTCGCTCTTGGAAGCGTCACTTCAGTGGAAAAGCCCGTCGGATGAAAAGGTCGCCGCGCACACCAGGGGCGTGTTCTGCCTTTCGCAAAAGGATTCGTCCAACTCAGCAGCAGCAGCAGCAGCCGCTACGCGGGCGACAGTAAATAAAATTTAGCGCTCGACAAGTGAATCGACCATTACTCTTCTTCGGCGGCCGTTCGGAAAGACGCAGGCAGCGGCCTCTCCCCTCCCACTCTTTTTCGCTCGAAAACAAACAGCTCGCTCGTGCGTCGAACTTGCCCCTCTCCCTCTCGCGGGATGCACTTTCCGAACAAACACGCATGCGAGTCTCTCCCCGTGGAAACTTTTAAACTCCGCGAAATTCGCAAAGTAATAGCCGCACCAGTGGGGTGCAACCGGTATAATGTCCCGAGTCGTCGCGATTTTCCCGCCGCCGATGACTTTGGCCGCGGAGCTTTTCTTACCACTTTAAATCAGCGAGCACGAGAGGTAAAAACACACGCGAGCCGAGCGAGCGAACTTGCCCGCTAAGCGATAAAAACTTAAGTAAGAAATCAGCCGAGTGGCTTCCCTGGCTGTATAAGCGAATGAGCTAAGCCGTAAGAAGAATATTCGCCGATGGTCCGCCGCCGTCTGAGCACTCTTCTTCCCCGCTCCTAAATAATACCTCAAACGCGAATAGCATCAACCAAAAATTCTTCCATAACTTCATTTTCAATATAATAAGCGATTTGACAAACAATCAACTTGTTAATTCCTTTCGCTACGGTTCTTCGAAAAGTAGGGCCACTTAGATGCTGAGTTTCCTTGCCAACGATCGTAAGTTGAATATGAAAATGAATTTCTATCCCTACAAGTACGGATGGTCGCCAGTAATGAGCATGGCTATTAAAAGGAATGAGCTCGCATCCTGCTCAACTTTTACCTTCTTCCGACACGTTCTGCTGTTATTGTCACCGAGAAAAAGTTTCGGATGCTAATAACACTCATTGGCCGACTTCTTTAATTCTTTCCTTTGCCACTTTTCTCTCCCACTAATGCGGATAAAATAGCGCGCGCGCTGTGCGGGCTTTGCGAAAACTTTTTACTTCAGCTCATTTGCAAAAGCATTCTTGCTGACTAATTTCTTTGCTTACTTCTTTCTGAAGTCATTATTGATCAGAGGTTAAAAATATGAATCCCCAATTTTATTTTATTTTATATTAATTGCATAGTTTTTATTAAATTATTTCAACTTTTCAAACTTAAAAATTAAATTTCATAAAATACAACTTGCATGTGAATCCCTAATAATTTTGTGCAATAAAGAGTACAGTAATTATGACTATTGTTAAAATGATAATAATTGTTTCACATGATGTGGGGTATATATGTGTATACTTTATTTACTTACGAGTTCAAAAAATGAAAGGGGCATTGGAAAATCAAAGCTAAATCATAGAAAATTAAAATCCATCAGGAACGTCAAGGTTTCATCCGATAAGTGGCGGGTCATTCTTATTGCAGCAAGTATATAAGCCAGGGTTCCGGCAAAGAAAAAAGAAAAAAAAAATATCAATTTCGATTGCGGTTTGGACTCGATCACGACTGCGGAGAAACATCTGCGCGCACGCACATAGCAGCCATATCGGGCCTCTCCCCACATCCATTTCGCGGCTTTATGGAAAAATGTGCTCTCGCGCATAGAGCCCCCAAAGGGTTCATCGACCCCAGAGCTTTCCATCTGACCAACCTCTACCTCTCTCTCTCTCTCACGATAAAGGCTGCACACTCTATCTAGTGCGGCCACGCAGACTCATACAAGCACGCATACACGGAAGCCCGAATAAATGTGCGACGACTGTGTAACGCCAGTGCTTTGCCATTCTAAATTATACGGAATTCGCCCTGCGCGAGAAATCAACCACTACCTGCCCCCTCCATAGGCGAAAAACAGCCGACTACTCCACGGCCCCAGTGTTTTATACGCTTAGCGAATTTTTATTGCAATAATGCAAAAAAATAAATTTAGTTTTACTTATTATTTCACTAGTTAATGTTTGAAATTCTGAATTTGTTCCCTTGTCGCGGAAAGTTCTTAAAGGAGCGTGGAAGGAAAGAGATAAAAAGTTAGAAAAAAGAGTAAAAGAGACGCAGTAGGCTCGAAAAGTACAGAGAGACGCGAAGTGTACCCGGCAATCATGAGCGGTGACCAATCAGCAGCCCTTGTGTTTCGTTCGCTCCTCGTGGCCCGGAATAATAAAAGAGGAAGCAGGCAGTCCAGACAGGCAGCATTGGCGAAAGAGCAGCAGCAGCAGCAGCTCCTCGGGCATTTTTAAAGAGGCTTGGCAGAGTGCGATCGACATTCATTAGTTTCGACGAGCCTCTCTCTATCCTCCTCCGTCTTTCCTAGTTGTTTCCTAGCCCTCTTTTTATTTTCCCTCTCGTGCGCCGCTCGAAGCCTTTGATTAATTGAGTCTCGTGCGCTCTATGATTGATATCTCGCGGTCGAATCTGGCCAAGTTTCATAAAAATTTCGAGGAGGGTTTCAGCCCGCCAAATCAGCTATTTTTTTGCACGACTGATTAACTCGCGCGAGTATGCGGCTGCAGCGTTCACCCCTGCAATTCGCAGTTTGATCGATAAACCACGTTTATATTAATATTCTTGATGGGATGGGAAAAAGCAAGCTTTGATCTGCCGATTTGAGCTTTTCCAGTTTCTTACATTCAGAAATTTTTTAATTTGCTAATTGAAAAATTAATATTTAATGCTGATTTCTTTTTTAAACTTTGTATTATTTTACAAAATTAAATTTTTGCTAATTAGATTTTGGATGTTGTTTAAACATTTTAATACATCATAGAAATAGAATTCGTGTCATAGAAAATTTGATTAAACTTTCCGCAACTTACCTCTTTGAATTATATTTTTAATTAAAACTTTTTTTAACTCAAACGTAATCTAAATAAAAATAATGGCATTTAATGTAGCGTACGCATGTACCGTGTCTAACAATAAGCATTAAATCCTTAGTATTACTCTCGAAATTACCTTTAAACAAGTAGATGGCAAAGACAAAGGCTGTGCGAGCTAGTAGAAGAAGATGCACAAGCGCGACGGCCAGGGGTGTTAGCGATTCCCATCGTGCGACAGTCACTTCACTTGGACAAAATTCAATGACGTCATGCCACTGCAACGTCAGCGCTCTGTTGCTTGTTCCAGCCCTTCGCTATTTTTTGCTCAGTTTCTTTCTGTCCCGCTGCCTCTCTCGACGCCGTCTTTTTTCCCTGGAATAATGAGCAAATCGCTGTACTAATAGTGCTGCGCTGGACTGGCAGAAAGAAAATTAGAGAAAGAGAGGAAAAATGGAGGATGCTGCAATCGAAAACAATTAAAATATGATTATAATAAAAGCAGATTTACTAGTTAAAATAACTGAAGTACAATTATTTAAGAAGAAAGTTTCAAAAATAAGGTAAAACAAGCAGCTACACTAAAAAGGAGACGTTGGATGGGTGGAGACAAGTCGATATAATTCGATTATTGTGCGAGCAGGCGTGGGTGTCACTTTGCCAGGTCTTGCTCGGACGAACTTCGTTACCAGACAGCCTCTAACTAGCGCCCAAGTGCGAGCGCCCCGACGAAAAATCAGATTCCAAGCCGTTGTTTGTCCGGGATTGCCGACGCTAAAGACCTGCCGGACGAGAGCTGTTTGTCTGATTAATATCGAGCCAGTGACGGCGAGATGCTAGTCTGCGAATTCGGCTGCAGCTTTCATTAGGCGCTTTCCGTTTGCGCAAGCAAGCATCAAATTTCGAGATTTTCAGAGCCAAAACAGCTTTCCAGCTTTTTAAAATAGAAAGCTTCGCATTCTTCGTAGATGAATTACGCGAAAGGCTGAATTAACTTTCACGTGAAAACCAACTGACTCACATACTCTCGAAACTATTCAACTTTCCTCTCGAATACAGCGATACCTTCGAAAATACAAAAAGCGTAAGCGGATCTTTCATCGTGAATAGTAGTTTTCAACGTACAAGCTCCTTTACCGAGTCTCAAAGCTTTAGAAATAAATTTTTGAAGCAAAGTTCAGAGGAGAGGCTCAAAAACTAACTCCCCAAAATCCCCGGCAAAAAGCAGGTGAAGGAGCATCGCACGTGCAAAAAAAGGAGAAGCGAGCTGTGATTGAAACCGGCATCTTCCGCGGTAATGCCTGCGCGCCGGTAAGCACATATCTGGGCGAAGTCTCTGCCGTGGCGGGGACCGGAAATCCAGCGAAGTAGAAGGGAGAAGCGCCGCGTCGGTGAGAGAGACCGAGCTCGAGATGACGTAATTCACGAAAAGGGGGTTGAAGCAGCTGCGCGCTGAGCCGCCGACGCCGCCGCCGCCGCGTCTGGGCTGCATGACAGATTATAACGGGTGACCCAATTAAAATCCACCGACGCCGTCTCGCTCTCCAACGAGGTATGCTGACGCGAAGAAAGAGATAGATGCAGAAGCCGGAGGATGAGGGCTTTGACTCGGCAGCTATCGAAAATCGCGCGAGATGGGAGAAAGAGGAAGAGAGAGAGAGAGAGAGCGAGAAGCTAAGGGTCGATAAGCTCCGGTGAGCGAAAACTTATGGGGAGCAATGCCTTTGAAAATTTTCTTGTAATGAGGGGAGGAAGACTCGCTCGAACTTTGTAAAGCTTGCTTTTTGCAATAACCGATTCAAGAACGTAAATAAGTTTTAATGACAGGTATAAAGTCAAGTTGACCTTACAGGTAGCTCATCCAACCAATCTAAACTTTATAAAATCGTGGTGGGATTTGGTTCTTTGAACAATGAAATAAAAATAAACAAAATTTAAATTTAGATATTTTTAAGTAAATTGCATTTTAAAATGCAAACTTTTTTAAATTTGAAACTAATTGAAATTTGTAAGGAAAATATAGTTGAGACTAATAACACAGGTATTGAAACTACCTTTAAAATTATTTATATTTTGTAGAAGAATTTAATAAAAAGGAATAATGTCTGCTTTAACAAAATTTTCTTGAAAAAAAAAAAAAAAAAAAAAAAGCCACCAATTTGTATGTTAATTTTTCATTAAATTGCTTAAATTTGGTCTTTTTCCACTAAAAATATCAAAGTTATATTTCTCGAATGGGGTCCCTTATCAAAGCAGAGCAATAACGGAAAGCAGATCCCGATTCCTCGTTAAAAAGCGAAAAAGGCTTAAACGAAGTGAGCTCGTCAGAACGGTATACGGCTTGGCAGCGGCCATAAAAATTTTACGGTGTCAGGATTATCCGTCATTCGCGGATGCACGACATTGGCCGGCAAGATGGCGGAACATTTTCACGCTCACGGGGAAGAAGCGTGACTATACGACGCTCGGCTTAGCTGCATCCCCGGTGCCCCTCCTTGGATCCTCGAGGGCGCTCGACTTACTTTTTTCTCTCTCTTTTGAAAAGTTCGCCACTTAATGCGCGCCAAGCGGCTACCTAGTCGACCTATGGAACGACGTGTGAGGAAGGAGGCTTTTCACCCAACTTGCCCACGTTCGATTTATCAGCGTTTTCTGAATAAAGACTATGTTTTGAACAAGCGAGTTTATAACAAAAACCATTTTTCACCTCTTCTCTATTGAGCTTTTTTTTTTTTTTTCTTAAAAAAAACTTTTGCTTCAACTATATTTATACTAACTTTTAACGCTTTTAAACCTTTTGCAATATTTGCTCGAGGTTTTAACGTAAAACTAATATAGATTTACTCAACTTTTGTTTTTAACTTCCAGTCGGGTTCAATAGAGATTTTAAAGCTGCAAAGCGAGCATCTAAAATAACAGTATTTGAAACGTAATTTTTCTATTAATATTACCAGGGTCCGTAATTAAAATTAGGCCTGCAGAAGCTCGGAAAATGAAATTGAGCACTATCTAACGGGCAATGCGCAAGGATGCCAGCGCGATCGATAATGCAGTGTCCCAAGTTCTCGGAGGTAAATGCTTCTTATAATCAAGTTCATAACTGCAGTTACGTGATTATACTTCCCAAACTGAATGCACATTTACAACCCAATTATTATTTTAACTCCAATTTACATTTTGGCATGCCTAAAATATCATCAACATTGTCGTATTCTTGTTCAAACACTCGGAAATTTCACTTGCTGAAATAAGATTTTTCGATAAATGCAAGTCGATTGAATTTCAAATTTAAAACTCGAAATCTCGTAAGTAAATCGAAACTCTACTCACATAAGCAGCCAGAATCGGAAAAGGGTACGAGCCGATAGCTCGAAAGAATAAAAGCCCGGAGGAGGGCGAAAAGAGAGAAAGAAATCACGTAATAAATGCGACAAAGACGGGAAGATTAGCCCGTCCACATTGCGTAACGCGGAGGTACGCTCCTCCGGCCCCAGTCAGACACACACGTAATACGTTTGAGGACAAATAGCTTTTTTAAATTTACCTTTGCTCCGCGTTCTCGCGCTCGGGCTTGCACCCCCTTTGTGCCCGCGAGGACCAGCGGAGGCCCCGGCTTGGATACGGGCCATCGAGCAGAGAAAGGGAAATGAAACAATGCGGAATATCTTATACGGGCCGAAGGAAAAGTCCAATTGTGTTTCGCGTTAGTCGGATTTTCTGGCTCTGCTCGTTCGACTAGATGCGCTCGTCTTTGAGGCTGGACGCGAGTCCCTACATATATACCTGCGCAGACGCCCTTTCGATTCGATTTCGAGAGCAAAGAGGGACGAGCTTTGTATGCGCGAGATAAGAGAGAGGAGAGATTGGGCAATGCGCCCGCCCGCCTCCAGCGCACGCATCTACCTATAGCTAATTTTTGCCAACTTTTTCGACAAGCCTGACGACCGATTTACCAAGGATTCTTCGAAACGCGGTAGCCTGCTTGTTCACTCGGCCGGCAAACGAAGGCAAATCGTTGACGATGACGGATGAATTTTAAAGACACGAAATGGAGCATGAAAATACGCGAAGAATAATAAAATTATTGTGTACATCATTTCGGAAAGTCCTTTTAATATTTGAACATTCAAACTCGATTCAGAATAAGCCTCCTAGAATCAGGAACTTAATCTCCATGTTTGTCTCCACTACCGGTTTTCCCTCCTTGCCGCGCATATATATATATTCCTGGAGGGACTCGCTAATAAAGCGCCATAATTAAAAGTTAATTCAGCGGGGCGCAGACGACGACGTCGACGACGACGACGAGGACGACGATCCCGCGGGCGACTGCCAGTAATTGAGGCATTATTTTTCGATTAAACGCAATGGAGGCCGCCTCGCGAGGGTTCCAACGACGACGTCGGCGCGCGCAGCTTTATAGTTATATACACCCGAGGAGTCTGGGCTGGAGAGAGAGAGAGAGAGAGATGTGCCCCGTGATGGGATTTAAATTAGCGTGAGAGCGCGACGCGACATCTGTCGCCTTCTTCCATTAAATGTCACTCCGAGAGCTCCGGGGTTGCCTCCGTATACCTATACACGCTTATATATATGCAAAGCGAGAAAGAGGAAGCTGCAAATCAGGAAGTCGCGAGAAGGAGAAAAAGCCTCCTCCTGCGAAATCGCTTAGGACGCAGTCGCACGATGGCCCCTCGAGCTCAACTACAGTGAGAATTTTATTAAACGGGGCTGGAGGCAGCAGGCAATCCTTGGGGCTGCTTTATGGATCCCAGCTGATAGGAAAAATTATCTCGGAATTTTTTAAGTGAAAAACCGAACGCGCAGAAATTGCAGCAGCCGGGTCCCCCTTCTTGTCCTCTTCTTCTTCGGAGCTGCTTTTTTCCTACTTTATTTACTTTGACGACTACAGATGACGGCGCGTTTGAATCCAAGCGTCGAGTGACTTTTAAAGGCGCTTATCGCGCTCACAAACTTATACTTAACTTCTCGAGAGTGTCAGAAAAGCTTGTAATCAGAACCGACAATAAAACGAACTAATTAATTGGAAGCTTTATTATTGTTTACCTGTCCCGAACATTCGTCTAGCTTTGAAAAGTGGGGCCCAGGAGAAAGCTTCGCATACCGTTTTGCAACTTCCTCTCGAACTCGGCTCCTCCGGTTCTCTCGCTCAGTCGCCCAATCTATCTAGTCCGCAGCTTGGTCGAGCTCTAGTCGGGCTCCCTCCCTCTAGCCCCCTAAACCCCTCAGACTTCGATTGTGCTTATACGCCCTGCTAGGGAAAACTATTATTAAATTGGATTCCGAGGCTCTGCTTCCGCGCGCGCGCCGCTCGCGACAAAGCTTTTGTGAGCGGGAAATTGTGCTGGAAGAGAGAAACGCGCGGCTTCCTGTGTAGGTGTACGGCGAGTTGCCCGCAAAGTGAACGTATTTTTCAAAGAGGAGGAGGAGGAGGAGGAGCAGCGGCGGAGGGCCAGCGAGCGGGAAGGGGGATGGAGAAATGGAGTTCGAGCGAGACGAGCGCGGACGAGGAGTGAGCTTGGCGAGGGATTCGGGTGGGAGAATTCGAATTTGGATTTACTCATTTCGTGCCTTGGCAAGTACGAAATTCTGCAGATAGGTGGAATGATGATTTATCGTGAGCTGCCTTTTAATGCGAGCTGAAATTTCAAACGCTCGTGTCCGCGCTTTCGTGCTTATAGTTCCGTTTCGCGCTTGGCAGTTTAATGTAATTTCAAACGCGAATAATTCTCCATCACAATTCATTATTTAACAATAAATTTTTTGTTAAATGTTAAATTATTTCAAAAATTAAATCTGCAAACGTCCTCGTGCCAAAGGAAAAGCGTTAAGCGGCTCGTATTAGTGAAACTATAAGGTAACAGCTTGAAGAAGCGCAATAAGAAAACAAAGAGAAAAAGAAATGCAAAACAAAAGCGAGAAGTGGAATATAAAGAGGGAGGGAAAGAGGAAAATAGTTAAAGCAACGGAAAGACAAAGTCAGATATTGAAAGTTGGCGAGGAGGAGGAAAAGGGAGAACAGGGCTACAAAGAAGAGGTAAAAAGGAGGGGAGGGCCTCGTACCTTCTTTATGCCGTCGCCTTTTCCTGCCTTCGGCTCGCGACTTCCCCTTTGCCGTGCTACTAAAGCGTCCGCATAATGCATCCGTTCTGAGCCATGAGCGTAATCTTTGAGTCGCGGCGGCGCAAGGCTAAGACCCCGAGCTCTCTTTCATGCGGATCTGTAATATATATCGAAATCAAGACCAAGCGACGAAACCTTTAATACGAGCACGTAGAAAGTGCAATGGCAGGCTCGAGCTAGCTCTTTTAACCTTTTACGAGCTTCAGGGAATTAATAAATTACATTTCTTAAATTAAACTAAATTTCAGGTTCGATAAATGTTACATTTTTATAATTATAATGTTGGCAACCGCGGTGCTTTGTCTCAGAGGCAGTTAAATAACCAACTTTTATAAAGTGCAAGCTGCAGTACTGTTTTTAATTAAAGTTAGTTCCGTAACACCTACAAAAGGTATATTCATCTATTTTAATTTAAGTAAAAACAGCCGACTGAAATCTGATAGAACCGGCGTGAATACAAACTCAATTAAAATTTAGAAATTAAATGAGATTTCTCTCTATTGATTTTGCACGCATAGTTTTGAACCTCAAAGCTTTTATCATCTCGAGTTTAAAATCAACTGCATTTATGTTAAAAAGGAGGATCTTCATGGTACGTATCAAATGTGTAAAAACGATGATTTATTATACATGTAAAAATGATGTTTACCGGGATAGGGGTACGGCTCTGAAATAAAATCTGCACGATATATGGTTGCTTTTCATGCGGCCTTTCGATACAGCCTTCATTCGTGAAAAAATAATGGCGCAAACTTGGTCAAACAAGCAGTAAGCGGTAGGGGATGACAAGGTTTCAATGGATCAATCCATTATTACTTTGATTTGGGCCCTTGCGACCTGTTTAGTGACAAAACTTGGTGACATGATTTTCCGAGGCTAGATTTTATTTAGTTTGTGCATATTTTTTCATGCTCTACACGGTGGTAATGGTTAATGGTAAGAGGCCCAGGTTTCAAGGCACATCTTCCTTTCCCGTGCTATCGAATAAAGAACTGTGTTCTAAAATATTATTGTTTTCGTTCACCGTAAGGAAAGAAAGTAACCGGCGGCCTCTTACCCTCGCGAGTCTCACTTGCACTAAGCGAAAGAGGAAAGAGAAGGCGAGGTGTAAAAATGGAAGAATGAAATATTCACGAGTTCAAAGGAACTTCCGCGGAAAGTTGCCTCGTCAAAAATACGTCAAGCGACGCTCTTGCACACTTATCCGAACGGTAAGAAGCACTTTCGAGTGCAAATCCCTTTTAGCATCACATAATGTTGACCTTCCGGCTCGTCTAGCGCTCTTTCTTTAGCGGCGCAACTTGTTAACACCAAAAAAGAAATCCCCGCGCAAAGCGAAAGCTGGGCTAAGTGCATCAGGCAGTCGTCGAGCGACGAGATAAGGCTTTGCGAAAAAAATTGCGCAGTAATCTGCGCGGCGAAACTTCTGCTGGACGTTAAACTCGCAGCTTTTAACGAATTCTAGTCGCAGCGCGCATTCGAACGCGATAAGAAAAGTTGCCGGGCAGCTTTTCTTGGCTGCGAGAGCGAACGCTCTGAAAAAAGCTGGAGAAAGTGAAGGGAGAGCTTTATCTCGCGGCGCTCTTTTCTGCTTCTCTTTTGCGCTTTCCTCTTATTTGTTATTGCGCAGAAGTTGCCCGCGTAATGAAATATAACCGCCGAGCGCGGCTCCATATACGTATGAACGCTGCGTACGTCCAAGGCCGAGAGCAACCGCCGCCCGAACCTACGCGGCATGTCGTACTTCTATACGTATACTGCATGCACTTCCTCCTCTTCGTCCTTTTTTCATCCGCTGCGTCGCCCTCGGCTCTTTTTGCAAACTCATTCTCTCTGCATTTATCTCTCTTACACCGGCGTGCTTCGTTTCTGTCCCGCTCACAGTGATTCATAACACGATCATATGGCCGGCAAAATATTGCTATTTCGCGATAACAATAGATTCTTCGGCTACGATATCCCTTACGCTGCTTTATTCGCTCTTTGCTTTTACTAGTTCGTTCCTGTAAATGCATAGTTTATCAATGTGTCAATGCGAATTCTGTGCTTTTATGAGAAGAACCATTTGCTTGATTGCACGTTATTTCTATGAAAGCTTCATTTGTATGGCTAAATGTGAAAAAAAAGGTAAATGTTTTGTTAACATATTTTAAAATAAATCTCTTTGAACAGTATACAGAAAACAATACGTTTTCCAAAGATTTTACGTTTTACTGACTACTCAATCAACGTTACAAACTACGGGAATAGGGGAAAAAAATCACTGGCCAACATTTTAACGTCTGTTTCAATGCGTTTTTCCTGCGTCACATTTATCCACGTACATATATATAATAGCGATGTGCGCCCGCGAGAAAATCGTTCGCGCTCCGGAAACCCAATTTGCCTCGAAATAGACTTATCGAATCGCTCAGTGTAACAATAGATCCATCAGCTCATTCTCGCATGTGAACGTAGCAAAATTCATCCCCGTCAATCTTTTGAGCGCGTTTTTAACCCATAACACGTACCTGGATGGCGGGAAAGCTGCATCGAGGCTCTCAGCCATCGTTCAAAAGCTCGTGACATTCATTACAGTCGGAAAGTTTGCAAGTTCCTCGCGCAACGGGAATTAGATCGCGTAATACGGATGGAGAGAAAATAGATATGCAGATATTTTAAAACTCGGAGAGATTTGATGAATCAAACTGGATGGAATACTTTTAGAGCGGGTATTGACAGTGCAGTCGTTCGAAATGATGAAAACAACTT
>UCOL01004781.1:0-13506 GCA_900474335.1 Ormyrus nitidulus
TTCAAACATATTTAATTATTTGATAATGACAAAAAATAATAGCAATTTGTCATTTTCAACTACAAAACAAGCTAAGAATTGACTAAAAACTGCTTAACGTTTCTACTAGGGAAGTATAGTAATTTTTTGGGTTTTGACAGTCTGTCGTGACTTTACTAGACAGTAGAGTAATTTTTACAAGCTTATGTGTAATTTTTACTATATAAGAGAGGATTTCTTCTCTCAGTGTAAGAATAATAATTGTATATGAAATAAATACAGTATATATTATCGACTTGCATTATCTAAAAATTTCACTATTAGTATTTCCAGGAGAGAAACACGTGTCGAGAAGCCGAGCAGATGTTATTCACCGACGATCCCCCGGTGGAATTAATAAAAGAAGACGTTAGGCAGACTCATCAAATCGTTACGGTAATCGGATAACGTTTACCGCTTATAGCTAATAATCAAGATAAGTAGAGTTTAACGTAGCGGGGAACGATTGTTATCTAAAACGGCCATTTTTCCCGACTCCTTCGCTCGGCTTTCGACGCCCGGAGAGAGAGACTAAGCCGGCCGTTCAATCAACTTTTATTAACGCCAAACAGCGGCGGCGATCGACGCCAGAATTCAGCGGCGAAACACCGCGGCGGCTGGTTAAATAATTTCGAGGCATCTTGTGCAAGAAACGAGTCGAGACTCGTGGGGGCTTCATTATGCGAATCGGGCAGCGACTAATTAACTTGTTAACATTTCCCCGTAACATAATGGACCGCAATTACTTGATACTTTTAGCCGAAGTTTCGAGCAATGCAGGCGGCCTTTTGTTTTACGTAAAACTAACTTCGGTCTCCTTATTCAAACTTCGGCCTTTGAGGATTTAATTATCCTGTCTTGCTTTACTACACATTGTGGCGCCCTTTTTTTTTAACCGCGATTTATTAAAATTACGCAACGAGCGCTAAATCTTTTTCGGGCGACTTTCATCGCGTTGCTCGACTCGGGTCTTATCGGTCCCGATCTGCTTGTGCGTCTGTTTCTGCGCGGGCTGCGGGAGATATTTTTGCGGGGAAATGATAGTGATTGAAAGGGGTACTTATACATAGTCATAAAGTCGTATCAATACTTTTAATCGCGGCGTTCGTTATTTTGTTTCTGAATGGTCACTTCTTATCGACTCCTGATTGATTGTATCATTTATGTTACTGGTTCTTGCTCGGTAATGTGGGTATGTATATGTATATGTATAGTTTTGAAGTTTTATTTTAGAAATTATTTTAGCCAAAAATAGAAATGCGAAGTAATATTATTCATATAATTTTCACTTACAAGAAGAGTGTACAACATTTGAATAACGGATGTTCCTGTAACTTTGAAATATGTCTTCTAATGTTAAAATATGAAGGAAGCCGCATCCGTTCGGTTTAAGGCTTGATTTTTCAAAAGTTATTTTGAAAAATTTTGTTTAATCACTTATAACTTCTCAACTATTAATACAGTATTTTAACTGTTGGCATTTGAAAAGTGAGATCAAATCTTATTGATTAAAAAAAATTTCATCAAAAAATTTTTATTTGTTTAAAAATTATAGTCAAAGAAAAAAAGAACAACCATTAAAATAATATAAAAATCTACTTATGTAATTTTAGCTAAATTTTATTGTAAATTTTTATTTAGCTATAACTTTTGAACAAATAAAGATTTTTGGATGAAATTTTTTTTAATCTATAAAATTTCATCTCATCTTTCGAATCCCAATAGTTAAAATACTGTACCTTTAATTAGTTGAGAAATTATAAGTGATAGAACAAAAATCGATTTTTCTTCGATTTTCGCTAAACTTTTGAAAAATCGAGCGTTAGACCGAACGCATAAGTAGATAAAGAATGCAAGCAAACTCCTTCAGCTGTAATTTTAGGGTTATTGAACTTGTTTATTGACGAATAATGAGTGATTTTTTAAGAATTTTTAAGAAACGGTAAAAAGTAATTCTAAAGCAAGAAATTTCGGTCAAGAAACGAGAGTTTCACTCGTTTAACGAATTCTTTTTATGTACAGCAGCACAAAGAAAGTAGTTTATTGAGTGCAACAGTCAACAATTCGAAAGTTATGAGCTGCTTTGCCAAGTTTTTTTTTACATAAATCAATGCCAATTGGAAATACCAGCAGCTGCAAAACCAACAACTTCAATTATCTCCGTTACCGTTCTGTTCACAAAAATATTATAAACTCCAAATGTACGTCGTTATTCACTCCACAACAGCCCGCCAACCCGGCCTCCTTATCACTCCTCATCAAACAAAGGCCAGATCTCTCTTCCTAAGAGCCGCCCCGAAAAAAAATCCAAATTCCACGCGCTCCCCGCGCTCGACTTACATCTCTTTCCGGCTTCCACGCGCTCTCCGCTCTCCGCAAACAAGTGTCTGTCGGCGCGGCCTGCAGGAAACGCGGCCGGGGGATATTACCCGCGCGGCTTTACGCAACGGACAATGCAGCTCGGCCGTATTGCGCAAGGCTCTCCTCGCGGAGCTCTCCTGCTCCCGATCGGCCGCGGCGGCCGCGGCGCTTAGCCTACTTGGAAGTTTCGCGAAATTAGCCCCCGGAGCGGATCGTCGCTGTGCTTCCCCGGTGAAAGGAGGTTGTACGCCGCGTCGAACTAATAAGTGCGTTTGTATATGCTTACGTAAATCGACGCCGGGGTTTTCGATTTTGGACGCACGTACGAGCGGAGTAATGTGCGCCCGGAGGAGGGTAGGTGAGGTAATACGTCGGCGTGGGAAGCTGGACGCTCTGGGGAGCCGGTCGTCTGTAAGAGTTGCCCGATGCTAGACGCTGCTGATCGGATGGGATTGAGTGTTTTGGGGGGGGATTATTTAGTGCGATGAGAGGTACAATGGCTCGTTTTCTAGCGGATGATTTACGTTTGCTTCGGCAGAAATATATTATAAGTGATTCTATATGTATACTGAGGGGAAATAACCTGTTTCATAACAATTTTTTCTGAATCTTAAAACTAAACGATATCTAAAAAGAGTAAGACATATAGTAATGACTCGCATCCCGATAATTTGTATATCGAAATTGGCCAAAGACAAACGGCAGCCACACGCGATTTTAACGAGCGCTCAACGACTTTTTGCATATAAATCGCGCGGAGAAACCTCTCTCGAGCGCCGAGTGCAGTCTGCGTGCACTCGGCGCGCCATCGAGCAAAAATGCAAGCAGGAAAATTTAATGGTCTCACGTAGCCCGAAGCGGCCGTCCGTCAGCTGATCGCCGGCTCTCTCTCTCTCTAAACGGGCCTCTCCGCGCAGATCCATCAGCGGCCGCGGCCGCCGCCGCCGCCGCGGTTGCCGGAAGCGCCGATGAGTCGCGGGGCCTCGCGCTCGCGCGATAAAACAGTCTTACGGTCGTCGGCGCGCCGCAATTACGGGCGGCTTTCACTGTCGCGCGCGGTCGTTCGCCCCGGCCTTGGGCCTTCCGCGTCCGGCGACCTTGCCGGACCGCGCCCTCCGGCGGTTTTGGGTCGTGACTCGAGGCGGGGAGTTACGTTGCACCTGATTCGAGGGGGGTTTCGGAACGGGTCGGATGGAAGTGTGGGTGGACTTTGTTTTGGGGTCTTGGACTTTTAGACCGATGACCATCATGATGACAACGTCATGAAATTGTGAAAATTAAAATTGAAATAATATACATATACGTATACCTTGATAGCTTAAGCAATTTTCAAACGAGCAAATTTATTTCCTATTTCAAAATAAATTTTCGATTCAAATTTGTCGCAATCATTAGGAAAAAAGAAAATAAATTTTAATTGCTATACTGCATTTAGAAAAAAATTGCAAGTGAAAAAAATTCTGGAGTAGTAATATATGTATTTCTTTTTATCAATCACTTTCAGTTAATAAATTGTTATTATAAAATAGAAATTTCATGTGTTAAAACTAAATTAAAAATCAAAAAAACATTTTCAGTTAAAAATTGATGAAAAACTACTTAAAAGCCAGTAATGTTTCTCCTGAAACCGATTTTTAAAAGAAATTAATAATTTTTCATTTAACGACTAAAACATTGATTGATTGACTTTGAACGTATTTTTCCACCACAGTGAATTCATTACTTAGAATTTGAAAGTTAAGAGTGCAAGTAATGTTCGATCGAATGCGATTTGCCTGAACTAAATGACGTGCTGCAATTTAGAATTATGCTGAAATATATTCGAAAGTAAAAGTGTGAAAATAAGATTTCGACGTATCTGAAAATCGAAATATCGAATCTTGTAATACGAAATCGAGCAAAGCGATAACGCTAAAATATTACGAAAACAGAATGCATTTTTCGGCGAAAGGCGCGCTTTACGCTTTACAGAATTTCAACTTTTAACTGCTCGAAAGAATCGGGCGCAAAACTTGATTTGTATGGCCGTGGCAGTAAATCAATAGTCAGTCAATCTTAACGTAAAAAAAACTGTAATTTTGCAATGCTTTGAATCCAGAACAACAACTGTGCTGCAAATCAGCCAAGTATAGGAAAATTATTTATTACGCGCCATAAAATTATTGGATTTTCGAGTTCTGAAACTCAAATTCATTTCAAAGATGAATGGACCAATTTCTACGTTTCAACGCATGATTTAGTACCCGAGGAAAGTGTAACTTCTTAAAATGAAGTAATTTTTGCTTTAATTATAACAATTAGATATTTTAAAAATATAAAAAATATTCAAATCTAAAAGTTGGGAATATTAAAACGTAATATTCAAATTTTTTCTTTAGGGAGTGCAAAAATTATTCAATCCTATTTACTTATAAAAATCACAGAGCAAGCTAAAGTATTAAAACTAAAGTTTATTCTAACTGTAAACTAAAATAATTCTGAAGCTTCAAATCAACACACAAATACAAACTTGCAACCAGCGCGTGAGAGAGAAAGAGCTGCACCAAAGAAACGACTCACCGCTGTTACATTGAATACATTGAAATTTGCAATGTAAACAATGTGAAAAGTATACAACTTGAGTAGGAATTTTATTACGTCGAACGCGGCGGGCGCTGCGATTTTTCCGGGACTATTTCTGCTCGGCTCTCTCGGATATCCTGTAAGCGAGTATTTTCCCTGTCCTGCGCTCTTATTATATTCTTAAAACTTTATGATGCATTTTATTGTATACATTAGGACAATTAACTAATTTAGTTAAATTCAAATTGTCGGGCATTGTTTGGGTCTAGCGTCGTAAGATAGAAATATTAAATACTAAGTAAGTAGCGTCTTTCGACTCGCTCACTTGGACTTCCGCCCTGCTCGCGAAAAGTTGTGTTTAAGTTACTCGCCCTCTCTTGCACACTTCTTATGAAACAGTATCCATTGTACTATTATTCATTTATTAAATTAGATATTAAATGAATACCGTTCTTCTTTTTTCTAAACACACACGCTATAATTACCATTCCCGTTTTATCATCATCACTTCATTTAGTCGATCCAGAAATGAAAAATCAAAATGAATGTGTTTGTAAAGTTACACATGATTTTTATATATGAAACTAAAAGCGTATCAATTTTGTTCAAGTTTTCAAGTAAAGAACGCGTAATTATTTAAATAACGGAGAAGCTGCCTCCGCTGTAGGTAGTCAAATTTTTTACTAACATTTATACTGAGAATTTTAGCTCATTCAAATCAATTCTCTCATTGTTCAAAATTTTGGTCCTGCGCCCTCCACCCTTTACTGTTCAGTTATATGAGCCTCTCATACAAATAAATATATACATATATAGTTTAAGAGATCGTACGATTTTAAAAGAGAAAACTTTCGCTACAAATTTCTCTTTTTTCGCACCGATTCCCAGGTTGACGCGTTCTTAGAATGAACTTGATAATTACACCAGAGTCTCTTTCGATCACTATTTTTAAGAGCACTTTAAAAAAATTGTTTATTAAATATCCTTGCTGATCACAACCACTTATTTCACTATATTTCACTAGAGCGGTAGAAGTTTACCCGGTTGAAAAAAAATATATAGTTTTATCATATGATTTTATCATATAGTTTTATTATATGGTTTTCTGTTTCAACTTATTACATGATAAAACTATATGGTAAAACTATATTCGCATGTAAATTAACTAATTTTAACTTTAAGAATTACGCATTTTTTACATTTGTTATGTTAAAATTTTAAAAATAGAGATTGATTGATTTTTTTTTTTTGATCTTTTAAATTTTTGATCTTTTAAAATTAGCCATAAAATTAATTATTCTATCTTTAAGAAAAAAATAAAAATAAAAATTCGACAAGCGCTAAAAACTTTCCGTCTCAACTTAGGAAGAAAGGAATTTTTTTATTTAAGCCAAGCCAGCACTTTCGGCGCCCGGCAATGACGGCCGGAAACGAAAGTGCTGGGACAATCATAAAACCATAAAACGGAAAAAAATACGTACTCAGAAAAAGCCTAAGCAACGTGACAATGAAGCACGTTGTCGCCAGGCCGAGCTGCGCCGTAGATCGCCTCATCGGCCCAGGAATGCGCCGAATGGGCGATAAACGTGCGCAGCCAAAACATCTGAGCTCAGCGGAAAAACCTTTCTGGCTGAGAGACGGATTGCCTGGTGACCAGTGCTTCATCCTGCGCCACGGTGTGCACGTCGGACTTCCGTAGTTCCCGACATTAAATTATCAAGTAGAATTTTGTTTTCGGAATTAATTTGTTTCGCCCTGTTTTGATTCGCGCGGCTCCGGTTAAAAATTCGTGTGAGTGCTGGTTGTTAAATTTGATTTTGAAAAAAAAGGAAATCAAATTTTTATATTGAGATTTGTGGACACGCATAAGGACCATATCTACAATAGTCATTGTTCTGCACCTTGATCGCTGGACCCTTTTTGCCTCATCGCTGTAAACATCCAGAAGGAAAAGAAAAAGGAAAAAGTAAGGCTTAAGTTTATATTTCTTTCGTGATATAATATTTATTGTTAGAAGAAGGACAAAGGAAAAGTAGAGAGAAAATAT
This sequence comes from Ormyrus nitidulus, assembly GCA_900474335.1. Taxonomy (NCBI): domain Eukaryota; kingdom Metazoa; phylum Arthropoda; class Insecta; order Hymenoptera; family Ormyridae; genus Ormyrus; species Ormyrus nitidulus. The sequence goes on from UCOL01004781.1 coordinate 6,989, forward strand.
TGATTCGGTTTAAAATAAGTGAATAAAAAAAAAGAATTATTAATTAAATCTAATCGAACAGAGTAAAGATAAGAGGATTTGAAATAAAGATCCACGCGGTAAATAATAGTGATAGATAAAAGAAAAGAAAAGAAAAGAGAAAATCTTTCGATTAATTTTGATGTAAGTGAATAACAATAAAAAAGGGGAATTAATTAAATCAGACAGTTAAAATAAAAGGATTTGAAATAAAGGTGTAAATTAGAAGTTCACGCGGTAAATAATAAAAGAAAGATAAAAAAAGAGGTAAATGAAAAGGGTAGAATATCGATAATTTTCGGCCAATTAATTAATTTAAGAAGTTAAATTAATTCAAATTGGTCTAGATTATTAAAACTTTAAACGCAGATCGTAGATATTATTCCCGCCGTCGGCAAGGGAGTAGTATTTTGTTGCTAAGAAAATCTAAAAGAAAAACGGACAAAGGAGAATAGTTTATTTTAAGATTTGATGCGTGGATTTGATTGATTTCAGGAAAAAAAAAGAAAACAGAAAAGTAAATTTTTGTTGCAAGAAAAAGGTTTCAGCTAATTACAATAAAGGTAAAAATGGATAGAGATTAAATTTAAAATCATTAGTTGTTGATCAGGAACAAGAGCAATAAAGTAAAACTTAAAATTAATTAAAAAAAAAAAGAAATAATAGTAATAAATAAAAAAAAATATAGATAAAAGAAAAGGAAGAGCAGGAAAGAAATATGTACGTATAAAAACTGCAACAAATATTATTCTCTAAAAGTTTTTTGAATACAATTTCCCCGTCGTCTTTTAAAATGGCTAAGGGAATATAAAAAAAAGAGATATAATATAATAAAAAAAAAATAAAAGATCAAAGAATAGATAATACCCTTTAAGCTTTGAAAATAAAGGAAAAGGGTAAAGAAAGAGAGGCTGAGTTCACACCAGCAATTTACTTTTGAATTGCTATCAAAGTGATAGTACTCAAATGAAGTAGAATTATAATGTTCGCCTACAGCTGTCATTGCCTACAGTAGAATTGTGGCAAAGTAGTAAAAGGGGAGGAAGGAAGAGTAGAATTTATTCCTAAAAGAAAAAAAAGAGAAAGCGTGCAGTCAATGGAATGGTTAAATTTGAGAGTGTTTTTGGGAAAAGAAAATTTTTGATATAACTTTGTTGCTCATTTGATCTCATTTGATTAAAAATTGCACTAATCAATTTAGATTGATTTAAACTTCGGACGTAAATTGTCAGTAAAAAGGAAAGAGCAGAAATAGTTTTTTTGAATTGAATCTTGTTAACATAAAGAGGAACTTAAGTTAATGTGTTAATATAAATAAAAATTTCTTTCTTTTTCCCTTGAAATTAGTCGAATCCATTCATTTAGTAAGAAGCGATAAATTGTAGGGAAACTCTGTACCTTGGACCAAGGAAAAAGGGGAAAGTAGAAAGGCAAAGAAAATTTGCAAATAAAGGGTTCTAAATAAAAAAAAAGTGTAATAAACGAATTTAGTTTTTACCTCAGGTATAGAGGTACATTTTCCCTCCCTTCCTTTCCTGGTAGGAAATAGAAATCGGGAGTTCGGAAAAGGTAAGGAAAAGAAAAAAAGCCAAAAGATTCGCATTAGGATCCCGTAGAGGGACGGGCCTGTAAGCGGCAGGAGCGGACCGTCGGGCCGGTTATCCCAGCACGAAGCAAGGAAATCGTGCGGGGAGATAGAACCACCCTTAGGACAACTTTTTAAAAACTCATTAAACACATAATCAAATTGTTTAACAATTTATTTGTGTAACAATGTATAAGGTATTAATTTGTTTATATTGAAATGGAAATAATAATAATAACCTTAATCAACGAAGTTTTAGTTTCTAGTAATATTTAAATAATTTTGTATCAAACTACATTTAATCATTTAAATATTTATTTAAATAATTTTCTGTAATATTATATCAGTATTATTACCTCAAACTACTTAATCTAAGTTAAGGTTATTATTGATTACAAAATAAAAATAAATTAATAACAACATAAAAACTAAATTTTGAAAAATATATATTAATTTGTAATTTTATTCTGCGTAAAGAATTTTTATTAAAATAATTAAATATAAAAGTTAAAAATACTGTTTTGTGCTTACCTTGTCATTTAATTGTTTAGAATAACTTTCTAATTTAAATTAAATATCTTTCATTTACTTACAAAGAGTACAAGACATTTGTTCATACGTCTCTTTACATTATGGATGACTTACCTAGAGTTTTAAAGCCTTATGAAGCTCACGCAGTCCCCAGATTATATTTTAAAGTAGTCTTGGACTCGACTACAAAACACCTATCCTAGACGATGGCAGGAAACTCTCATTTTATGTCTTACATTCCTTGCGTATCTGCTTCCTACAAATATAATTAATATATTATAGCTGATATGTATGCACAACAAACTTAATTAAGTTTAATTAAGTTTTGTGATGTATCAAGTTTATGATAAAAATAAACTTTTTCGGATAAAACTTGCATAAAAATGTCCACTAAATAAATTAAAATAAGTATAAGAATAAGTTTACCTTGATAGTTAAATTTGAACACCTTGCTCCTCAGTAATGAATTTGAAGACCTAAAATAAAGATAAAACCAAAAAGAACCATTTTCCAAAAATTAAACTCTACTTCTTTAATAAATAAAAGTAACTTATCTAATAAAAATATCTTCTTTAGACACACTCGAACTTCTCGAAGCAATAAAAAAGCAGAAAAAATTCAGATAACATCCTGGTTAGTCTGGCAAACAACTGTTTTCTTCTAACCTGTTGCAACAGCAGGCAACTTGCCATATGTTCTCTTTATCTCTCTCTCTCTCTCTCTTTCTACTATAGAGCACAGCGCTTGGAAGTAGTCAGTTGAGTTTAGGTCAGTCAGTTGAGATTACGCATGCTCTGTAAACATGTGGATCTTCAAAATCAGAGTGCTAATATTACTGATGTTTTGCACAGATTCACCAATTTTTTCTGAAGTTTTTTCAGTTTTAATTGTACCTAAAGAAAAACTTGAAGTGTGTCCGAACAAGAACTTTTTATCAGATAAGTTATTTTTTATATATCAAAGAAGTAGAATGTAATTTTTTGAAAATGGTTCTTTTTGGTTTTATCTATTTATTTCAGGTCTTAAAATTCATTACCGAGGAGCAAGATCTTCAAATTTAACTATCAAGGTAAAGTTATTTTTATACTTATTTTAACTTGTTTAGTGAACATTTTTATGCAAGTTTTATGCTAAAAAGTTGATTTTTTATCATAAACTTGATACATTGAAAAGCTTAATTAAACTTAATTAAGCTTAATTGTTGTGCATAAATATCATGCATTTTAGCTATAATATATTTATTGTGGGAGATGAAACATAAGGAATGTTATCAATACTCTCTTTATTAGAAAAAATTTGTAAATAGTGACGGAATCTTTATTATTGGTCCCTTCTGTAATTTCAGTGTTTAAAAATATGAGTCGTGGATACAAGCAGTTTCTCCAACTTGGAGATGAAGTAATTCCAACAAGCACAATACGTCGTTTTAGCCAGGAAAATCAACAGGTAAATACGCAAAGTAATACAAGCGATACAATATATACATTTCTAAAATATCTTAATAACATTTTTTCTGATAAATTTTGTACAAATTATATTACGGAATACTGTTGTTTGTTAAAAAGTATTATTAAGAAAACATTATTTAATTAAAAGTCTATTGAGATGTTTCATTAAACAGAACAAAGTTGACCTTCAAATAACCTTGAAAATGACCTTCAAGGTCACAGACCAGGTCACCTTAATATATTCCTCTCAGAGTCCACCCTAGCGAAAACTCACCTGAGACCTCAAGTGAGATTTCACGTGAGAGATTTGCAGTACAATTTGTTTGAAAAATTGGCTAAAATATTAACGTTAATGTTGCGTAAAGGACTTATTTGATTGACTACAGTATAAAGTAATCCTAAGTTGGGCTAGCAGAAGCAGACTATAAATTATTTTATTTTATTTTCATTAATCACAAAACTTACGCGTTTAAATGTGAAATTTGCCAATCGCAACTGTTTTCCACAGTCAGCGTTTCGCAGTTCATTTATGACGTATCAATAAATTAAAATAATTTGAATGTTACATATGACTGAAATACTATTTATTATTAAAAGTATTATCTTAGTGTAATATAGAAAATACTTAGCGCGCAACACGCTTGGATGGTGCTATCTGGGAAATTACACATTTAAATAATAAAAAATTTGAATTTAACGTTGCAGATGGAAATTGATGTAGCTGAAAGAGTCGCTTCAGATTTTTTTGTGCAGGAAACTTCTTTTCATATGATAAATAATCCATGTGAAACGGAAAACATTCTTATCAATGTTGAAGACGTAAGTTGTTTTAAATTATAAAAATAAAAAAAAGATTAATATCATACTTATGATAAATAAATATTATAATGTTTGAGGGATTGTATAGTTACTTTCTTAATACTTATACATGTTATGGCGTATAATAAGTGCCTTTTTAAGATGTGACATTCTCGATAAAAAATTTTAAAGAATGTAAATGTTTCTGTTATTCAAAAACCGATTAAAGGGCCTTCTACATAATTTTTATGCTGCACAAATCGCACCAAGATTTCGAGCATATAAAGAAATTTTGCTGAATGTTAAAAGTGATATTTTTCTATAGAATTCCTCATATATTACTAATTTTATATTTAAAAATAGAGAGTATTTTATTGCGATTGAGTCTTCCTTATGTGTAAAAACCTTTTTATTTAATAATGGAATTAAAATGTGCTATTTAAAGATGTCCTTAGTCACTTAGACAATTGCGATGTAGTATTAGAGGGTACTTATATATGTATTATGAAAATTCGAATTTTCAGATTTTGCGATAATTGTAAAATCTAAACTTACTCCTTGTTCGAGCTAGTTCTAACCTGCGAATGAATTAATGCACTGTAAGAAATTTCCCTACTACCCTGGTGGAAGTATAATTTGTACATTCCTGTACATTTCTATTACATTTCTGTACGTTTGTGTATTTATTCGTACATTTCTGTACATTTATATACCTTTCTGTACGTTTCTGTGTATTTTTGTACATTTCTGTACAATTTTGTACATTTTGTCTACTTATTAGACTTTTTGTATAGAATTGTACAGAAATGTACAGAAATATACGACTATACAAAAATGTTCAGAAATTCACAGAAATGCACAATCACCTAAAGATGAATAAAAAAGTTTTAGAATTATTAGAAGCAACTTGATTCATTTTCTAGATTATTAGGTTCAGGGCTTAGGGCTTGAGCGTTTAAGGGTTAAGGGTTTAAAGCTTCAGGGATTAAGGTTTATTGGGTTAAGTGTAAGGGCTTGAGGGTTTATGGCTTTAGGGTTTAAAGGTTATTCGGTTCAGGGCTTAAGGGTTGAGAATTTGAGGGTTTGAGGCTTCAGTGTTTAAGGATTAAGGGCTTAAGAATTAAGAGTTTAAGGGTTGAGCGTTAACTGTTTAAACTTCAGGGATTAAAGTTCATTGGATTGAGAGTGTAAGGGTTGACGGTTTAAGGCTTCAGGGATTAACGTTTATTACGATAAGAGTTGAGAGTGTAAGGACTTAAGAGTTGAGGGTATAAGGCTTAAGCATTTAAGTTTTCAGGGCTTAAGGATTAAGAGTTTGAGGGTTTGAGGCTCTAGGATTTAAGGGTGATGGGATTAAACTTCATTGGGTTGAAAGTGTAAGTGTTTGCGGTTTAAGGTTTCAGGGTTTAAGGGTTCAGGGCTTAACGGTGTGAGGATCCAGGGTTTAACGGTCAAGGGCTTAAGGGTTGAGAGTTTAAAGGTTGAGGGTTTAGGGTTCCGGGCTTCAGGGTTGATAGATTAAGGATTGAGGGTTTAAAGATTGAGGATTTAAGGGTTATTGGGTTTAGGGCTTAAGAATTGAGAGTTTAAGAGTTAATGGTTCAAGACTTCGGGGATTAACGTTTATTACGTTAAGAGTTGAGAGTGTAAGGGCTTAAGGGTTGAAGACATGAGAGTTGAGGGTTTAAGGCTTAAGGGATTAAGGTTTATTGGGTTGAGTGTAAGGGCTTAAGGGATGAGCGCTTAAGGGTTGAGAGTTTGAGGGTTTGAGGAGTTCTAAGATTTACGGGTTATTGGGTTTAGAGCTTAAGAATGGAGACTTTAAGGGTTTAAAGTTTATTGGGTTGAGAGTGTAAGGGTTGGCGGTATAAGGCTTCAGGGTTTAAGGGTTCAGGAATTAACGGTTTGAAGATCCAGGGTTTAACGGTCCAGGGCTTAAGGGTTGTGAGTTTAAGAGTTAATGGTTCAAGACTTCAGGGATTAACGTTTATTAGGTTAAGAGTTGAGAGTATAAGGGCTTAAGAGTTGAGGGCTCGAGGGTTAAGGGGTTTAAGTTTTCAGGGCTTAAGATTTAAGAGTTTGAGGGTTTGAGGGTCTAGGTTTTAAGGGTTATTGGATTTAGAGCTTAAGAATTAAGG
>UCOL01004782.1:0-13518 GCA_900474335.1 Ormyrus nitidulus
AGGTAAAACTTATCTTGTTATGTTGGGATATATTTCATATTACAGCAATAACTTTTTGAGCTATTTACTAGCTAATGTCAATTAGAAAGAAAATTATCAGCCTATTTAATAGTGAAATCATGTGAGAAAAAGCGTTTCATCGCGACCTATTAAATAGCCACGGGACTTATTTATTAACTATTTTCCTGGCCATTTTCAATGCTGGAAATTCTACCAGGATCGTTATGTTCTTGTTTCTAAATAATTGTTCAAATAGATTTTACAATAATTTAGTTGATTTTAACCATCGCGCATAAAAAGGTGGATTAAAAAGTAACATTATATTTAAATGAAACTGTCATTGAAATCAATTGATACTTGTATGTACTACATTTTACACTTTAGTCATCTTCAAAAGTTTATCAAAATTGAATTTCAAAGGTAAATTTTACAGCTCCCAATATTTGATTTATACACTCAAATATATTTAAAAATTATAAACACTAGAAATTCTGTGTTTGAAAAATTCCTTTAAAAAAGTTCCCTTATTCTTTGAACACCCCAAGTCAATTCCGCGTAAACATCTGATATACTAATTTTTTTTAAAAAGCAGAGGTGAACTTAAGCTCATTTGAATCGTAGCAAAAACGAGATAAAATTGACAAAAGCTGTTGCGAACTGAGGAGAGTAGACGCTATAGAGTCTGCACGCACAGGCCTTGTATTCATTACCAACTTTAATGGGGCAATCAAATCTCGTATATTACGATGGTAAGGACACGTCGCCTGAATGAGAGAGATAAAAAACACCATTTATCGTTTTAGTTGTTAGTCTCGTGAAAGAAGTAGACGAAGGTGTAATTTAGGAGGATATATTAAAAGATGCGTTAAAGACTGTTGCAGGTGGCGATTGGTTAAAATTAAATTAAATTTTCTAGCTACGAAGCGGAACCGCGTACCTTGTTAGAAATTTTAAGAAGTTTTATGTGTGCACAGTCGTTTTACGGAGTGGTTAATGAATAAGTATTTAAAATTCAAGGAAATTTTTAGTTTGTCTACCTTCGTCTTTAATTGCTATAATAATTTTAAAAGACTTAACTTTTCTTAAACTAGTTAGTAACTTGACATATTTCAGCAGTATTACAGCTACCCTTAAAATCCAAAATTACTGCGTCAAATTCTTAGTGAAATCCTAGTCCAATCCCCGAAATTTAGCCATAAACAAATTTTCCGAAGCCATTAATCATTGTGTCCCTAAATCAAAAAAGCTCCCGGCCGAAAAGACACGGGGAAAGAGTCGAAACGCAACGAAAAAAAAAAAAGGGGGGGGGGGCGAGTAATGGTCAGAGTCGCTCGCTGCAAGCCCGCAAGAAGAAAGGCATTAGTCTGTCGAGCTGCGCCCGCTCGCGACGTTTGGCGCGTGCACACGTACGCTTTCCCGCGGCTGCTCGTGTGTGCGCGCGCGAGAGGGAGAGAGAGAGAGCGGGCTTTTCGCGCGAGCGAAGCATGTGTAGCAGCGCGCGTTTAGGCGCGGCACGTCACTCTTTTACTCTCTCTTCGGCAGCAGCGAGAGAGAGAGAGAGAGAGAGAGAGGGAGGGAGAGAGTCCCGCACCCTCGGAACAGCGGCGCGTCCTGTCTCACCCTCTTGCCATCGGCCACCGCCGTATGTACGAATACAGCCCTATAGGTATAGCCGTTCGTGCAGGCTGCATGCTAGCCAGGTATATAAATGCGAGTCGGTTGGCTGCGAGAGAGGGTGGATTGGTGTTAGGTAACCCGGTCGATATATCAGGGCTCCGCTGCAGCTGTCTGTCAGGCAAGCTCAACTATATATCTCGCTGCCTCTCTCTCTCTCTCTCTCTCTCTCTCTCTCTCTCTCTCTCTCTCTCCCGTTCCCGCTCTAACGTGCTAGACGACTACGACGACGACGTCGGGGCCCGAACGAAGAAAAAACTGCTCTCGCTGCTTCTGGGTAATTTTTCATCGTTGCAGAACGGACGACAGAGGCGCTGCTCCGTCTAGGGAGAGAGGGAGAGGAGAGCGAGCCAGTGCACAGCTAGTCGCAGGCAGCCCCCTTTTTTCCACCCACCCCCGCTCGGGTACCTCCACCCCTTGGGCACCCCCTCTTTACCCCGCATCTTTTTCATCTCTTCCTCTTTCCTCTCTTCTTTTCGCCCTTTCTCCTCCCGACGGCGCTGGCGGCGGCAGCGGCGGCGGCGGCGGCGATGCACGACGCGAAAAACGTCCGCCCACCTAACTTGGTATCTGTGTGTGCCGCTGCAGGTCCGCGCCGCCAGGTAGAAAGAACGGCCGAGGGAGAAAGAGAGAGGCGCTGCTGCTGCATAGGCGGCCCACCCCCCGAGGCCCCCTACTACTTTTCCGCGGCGCTCTTTCTCTCTGTATATAGGTGTAGAGAGAGCGGCGCTAGCGCCTCGGGTTCCACCTCCCCCTCGGGTACGACGTGGTGTGTACGCACACACCCCCCGACGTTTGTGGGCCCACCCTCTTTTCAGCGGCGCCCTCACACCAGCAGCGGCACCCCTCCCCTCTCCTCTCTCTCCCGCGAGCAGGCGTCGCGGGAAAAACTCCGGCGTCCGGAAAAGAAGAGAGAGCGAGAGAGAGAGGGCGAGGGAGGCCCATGGGTGGGGAGGATCGATTTTTACTGGGGCAACCTCAACTTCCACCACCCCTTCGGAGCAGCTCCTCCTGACACCCCGCATGGTTCCTCTAAAAGAGAGGAAGAGAGAGTGGGAGAGGTGTAGTCCCTCTCTCTCTCTCTCTCCCTCTCTCTCTAGCTCCGCGCTGCCGTCGCGTGCACCCTCTTGCATCGCTCTTTTACCCAACCCCATTTTTACCCCTCGGCGCGTCCGTCTGAGCTAGCCACCAGCTAGGACTCTCTCTTTTTATTCGCCTCTCTCTCTCTCTCTCCCTCTCTCTCTCTCTCTCTGTACCGTCGTCCTCACTCGCTGGCAGAAAATAATGGGACAGAGAGGACCACCTTGCATTTTTTCGCCCTGACGTTAATTCTCTCGAAAGACAGGATTCGGCGCGCGCGGGGGCGAAAAAATTCTGCAAAAATTTCAGGGAGCTCTCGCGCGCGGCTCTCTCCTTTTCGCGAACGCTTAATTAAAATTCCTCTATTGGCCAATCCGTGGCATCGATTAATATCCAGCCCCGGACGTTAAGTCGAACGTGCAGATGCAGGCGTTCGCGCGTAGAAGGGGGTGGTACGCAGGCCACCCCCTAAAAAAAACCGGTCAACCCGCAGTGCGAGCTTTCTTTTCTTTTTCTCTTGGGGGCATAGCTCGCCATGCAGGTTCTCACACTCCGTAGAGAGAGAGAGAAAGAAAGCTTCTCTTGCGTGTACACTAGGAGCTTTCACGCGGACACCCCCCTTTTTCCACTGCCGCCCCTTCTTTTGCCTCTGGTCCGTTTTCTCTCGTATCCGTTCGTCCAACTCTCTCTTCCTCTGTCTCTCCAACCCCTGCACTTTTCTCTCTCTCTCTCTTTTGCTCGCTACACCCCTTCGGCCATCCCCGTGCGCTCGAGCACGCACACAGGGACGCTTTTTTATCCACGTGTCTTTTTCTCCTCTGCTTTCTTTCCTTCTCTGCGTGTACGCGCAGCTGTGTACGGGCCTGCATGTGTGGACGGGGGTGGAGGAGGCCGGGATGCGGGCGTGTGTTTGTAGGGGGTTCGGTGCGCGCCCTCGAAAATATTCGCATGGAGAACGTTTTTCGCGGAAAAAAGTTTCCCGCGAGCCAGGCACCTCTACCTTTTCCTCTGGCGCGTTTTCTCTCTTTTTCTCTCGCTCGCTCCCTACGTTCCTTCTCCCCCCCCCCCTCCCCCCGCCCGCTCTTCTTTTTTTTGCGCGTGCTTTTTTTTCGGTGCTATCTTGTTTCTTTTTTTTCGACGTAACCCTCTTCCTCTGTCCCTCTCTCTTTCGCTCTCTCCTCCATTCCTCTCTCTCTCCTCCTCTTACGTGCTTCATTTTCTCTCTCCCCGGTTCTCCCGCTTTCTCTCGCTCTCCGTGTGTCTGGCTTTTCCCGGGGGTAGGACTCTCTCTCGCGAGCTTTTTAAGCTAGTATTTTCCAGCGCTAAAATTACTTTTGCAATAGCGCGCGGCGCTCTCTCTCTCCCTCACTCGCTTTATTTCTTGCTCGCTTTCTCTCTCTCTCCTCCCCCACCTCCTCGCGTCACAATTATTTCTCGATCTGCCGAACCTTAGCCAATCAACTACTCGGGCCGGGCGATCGTTTTTTTCGTCGTTTGTTTAAAATGTAGGGATGCGTCGATGAATGGCTACGGGCTTTACCCTTTTTTTCGGTGCGGGTTGTAGGCGGTATTCGCGAGTTCTTCCGTTTAAATTTCGTGGAGCGGTATTAGGGGGAAGGGGGTGAAGAAGTTGAGCAAAACGAGGAGTCGAGGCTATTTTACGTGTTGATGCTTCGCTGGAAAATAATTCGTCGGAATTGGTGTAAGCAGCAACCGACGCGGCGGGTCCATATAGTTCTAACGGCTATCTGTCTGTCTCTCTCTCTCTCTCTCTCTCTCTCTCGCGTTCATTGCAATGCAGTTAAAACGCGCTTTAACGCAGTAGTACCTACGCTGACGCAGAGGCGCGGATTTTACGACTGCATCAACGAGGTTCAATGTCTGCTTGCCGCGCCGCTTTACAGGCCTTTGCGCACCGCTCGTAAAGCCAAGACAAATGGAGTATTTATTAATTTGGATTTGCATGCGGATCATGAGGTGGGAATCGCTTTCGATGGCGGCAGTTAGCGAAACTGCCGGGGAAATTAGTTTTCGCGGATGCCGCCGCCGCCGCCGCCGCCGAGCAAAACTGATTAGAATCTCGGCGGCTCTTGTAACTAAATTGTTTGCGAAGATCCTGGGTAGTTAGGAATGTATGTATTTAAGCGAAACTTAATGAAAATATGAACCCGCAGTAATGTTTAATTTACTTTGGCTTTTAAGGGACTTTGAATAACTTTATAAAGCTACTGTTTTGGTCTGCGTGGTTAAATCCACTTGAATTTTAATGTAATTATTTAATGCACAATGTTCGATGATTAAAAGTTGTACTCCCTCAAATTTTCACCAATAATAAATTGTCTACAGAATCTTTTTTTTTGCTATTATAGCATTTTAATAGAAGCAAAAGATTAGGCGAAAAATTAGTGATCGCGATGAAAAAGCCCATGAAATTTTCAAATTCAGACATTACAGCATAATCTTTCGAAACGCTGCTTTTTTTACGGTTTACAAATCCGAAACCTGAATTGAAGAAAGTTTGAGTGTCACGAGTTACACGACAGTAAAAGGAAGAAAATGAAACTGAAAGCGGTGCTACAAGCGCGATCTTTAAGGAAGCTATAAAAAGCAAAGCTCTCGTACTGGCTAGGGTAAACAAATTGATTTACAAAATATGTCTAAACTGTTGTCCGCTACAATTGAAATATTATCAATTCTTTCTTTATTTGAAATAAAAAAGAAGCTATAATAAAATAAGTTTAAATAGATAATTTAAAATGAGGTTTTAAAAATATCTCTTGATTATTAATTTTTCTTCAATTGAAGAAGCAGGCAAGGAATAAGTATATAGAGTAGAGACGCTTATTACCCAAAGAATAAATTCAATTTAAAAAATAATGAAAAGCTCCGCCTGGCGTAAATCCAAAATGGACATAAAAAGAGATTTATTAGAAATATTGAGGCGGCCGAGCTATAAATTATAATGATTAACTATTCAAATAACGCGGGCGGCAATTGTGCACGATGCAGTTCAGCGGCTCAAGTGAAATAAAAAAGAAGACCAATTTCGCAAAACACCTCGAACCTCTCGAGCAAACAATGCGTTTTTTTTTGCAGCAAATAATAACTCATTTAAAAGCAAAAAGAGGATCGGCAAAAAGGCGGCAACGCTTCGAAAAAAAGGAGAGAGAGAGAGGCCTTTTTGTTCTTTGGCTTAGGAGCGAGGGAGATAGAGAGAGAGAGAGAGAGAGAGAGAGAGAGAGAGGGTTCGAATCTCGATGGCTGGCTAACGCCTAGGGAGAAAAAAAACACGGCAGAAAACAGCACGCTCGCTCGGTCGTCGGGCTAAATGAGAAAGAAAGAGGCGCTACAAGGCGGGACCTTTGAAAAAGCTATAAAACAATACGAGCGGTCTCGAAAAGGGTAGAGCCTCTCTCTCTCTCTCTCTCGCTCGCTCTCTCGCTCTCTTTTTCCCTGCGCTCGCGCGCGCCGAGGGCAGACCGTAGGGCTGGAGCTAGCTCGGGACAAAGCTCGAGAGAGCGAGACGGAAAGCGAGAGAGAGACAGAGAGAGAGAGAGCTTACTGATAACGGCCGTATAGTCGCGCGCCGATCGAGCGTAGAGCCTAGAGCGAGCCCCATTAATTCCACTTGGCGTGAAAAACTTTCCAGTTTGGCAAGCAGGCGGCGGCTCATCATGCGCTGCGCTGATTATGTATGGTAGCCGGCCCGTGTAAAAAGGCCTGGCCGCGATTATAATATTATGATGTAGCCGCCGCAGAGCCGATCCGGATTCGCTTGTAAAAACGCTCCTGCACGCCGACACACACAGACACACACACAGACACACACAGACACACTCGCGGAGCGCTGCGATGAAAACTGCACGCGCCAATGCCCGCCGCCGTCGCCGCCGCCGCCGCCGCCGCCTGCATATCAGGAGGAAGACAGAGAGATTGCTCGATTGATCAACTCTACGTTTTATCCGTCGCGCCGCCGTTAGCACAGCTGAATAATATAGCAGGCGCAGACCTTGTGCACATTAGCGCGCGGCTGCTAAACAATCGGCCTCTCTCTCTCTCTCTCTCGCCTCAAAGGCGGGCAGTAGCGCGGCGGCCGTTTCTGTCAAAGGATATATAATAAATCCGTGCGCGATCACCGCGAGGCGCGCGCGCGAATTATTTAGCGAATCGCGACTGAGCAGCCGATTAGTTATCGGAATTTTATATTTACCCGCTCGGCCGTAAGAGGACTCCGAGCGGAGGATATTGGCGGAGCTGCTGCCCGAGACGAGAGAGTCGTTCCGGACAACTTTTCGAAGCAGGTGCGCGATTTTGGGACCCGCCGACGATTCCGTCGGGAGACGGGCGCTCTTTTTAGCTTCCGAGGGGTATTTTACTCCCTTCGGGGAGGAAGGTACGGCCCTTTCGACTTTGACAGTTGTCAAAAGGAATATGTCGGCTTTGGGTTCGAGTTGCCGGAAATTTCTGAAATTCTGACGCGTTCGGCGAGCTCGAAAGTGCTAACGAAATCGTGAAAAAAAAGTTTGCAAGATCTTAAATCGCATATTACTGTTGTTAATGCGGCCACTAATTTAAAACTTCGCAGAACGGAAACTTTCGTAAAAGTAGAAAAGTTTAAATGTTTAGAAACTGAAGCAATTTATCCGCTGTAAATAAAGTTAAGCAATAAATCAGAAATTATATTTGTTTTAAACTGAATTTTAACCCACACCAAGCATCTCGCTAAAGCATTACATTGAAATTGCGCTTACCCAATGCCGACAATAAAAGTACAAACGAGTTAAAAACTTTAGTGTTGTGGGTCTAAACTTTTTTTTTTTTTTTTTTTAACGAAAAATCACTGGTCCGTGCCGCTTTTTCTTAAAACACGATAATAAAAGTCGATTACACGAACAAGAGTGCTCGTGGCATAATGTTTTTGTCGTGCTAACCGCATCGTCTGAGGATACGCGACAAGTCTTATGTTAAGTTACACATTAATTATGTTTACTGTTATAAATAGTGAGCTTATTCTTGAGTGATTGTTAAATTACTAGTTTTTAATCTTCATTCCAATCATTACAAGGTTTTTTTACATAAAATAAACAATTCATTTCTTATTTATCTAAATTTCTAAACCTTCGGCACATCGAAAAAAGCTGACTAAAATGATTCCGCTGGAGGAAGATTAAACAGCCGGCACAGTCATCAGTAAAACTCCTGAATTTTCCGCAATTATTTCCCGCCGCGCCGTCCCGGCTAAACAAAGCTTTATAAATAAACAATCCAAGTATAGCAAAAACGAGAAAACTCGCGGACTGGAGGCAGGAAGTCCAAAAAAAAAAACAAAAAAACAAGAAAAATAAAAAATAAGCCCAGGGACGCTGTGTACGCTTTTTGCGCAGCGCGCGCGCACACTTCGTATAATTTATTCCGGTGCCTAAAAATACACCCACACAAAGGAGGCCCTCGGCACAAACACACGGACCTCGCACGCCTAAATACACAGGGAGAGAGAGAGAGAGAGAGAGCGAGGCTGGATGCAGCCCTTTTCCTCCTCGGAAGCTCGAGTGCGCGACTGCAGCGCGCCCCAAGAGTTTTTCCAACAACTTGCGCGCGTTGGCCTGGACGCGAGCTTCCTTTCTGGCTGCTCTCGCGACCTCGCTTTTTTTCGGGAGCCGCCTGCCTGCCTGCCTGTGCTCCTCCTTCCTCCTTTTTACTGGAGCAGATTTTCCTTTTTTTCTTTTTTTTTTTTTGCCCTCCTCGTTCGCCTGTATTTTCCACCCCTCGTTGGGCTCGTTATCGCGGGTATTAACGCTCGCTTATTTATTCGAGCCGGCTTTAATTAGATGGGGCAGCTTTTCAGGCCAGCCGAGGCGCGACAACGATATAATGTCGCGCGCGAAAATCGGTTTTTGGTTTTCAAAAAAAATGGCGAAATCGAGTTGCCCGCCGCCGCCGCCGCCGCCGTGGCCGAGCGTCAAAGGACCGACCGCTGTAATTAGATTCGCGCGTTAAACCAGCTGAATGATGAAGAATTTAAGGCCAAGCCGCTGCTCTGTGCGTCCGTGTCCATTAATGTTGGCCGGACTTTTTTAACCGAGCTCGAGCTATGAATTGATGATGCTGCTGACGTGTTTTTTTTCAGTTTCCGTCTGGTGCGGGGTGGAGTTTTGGGGGAGATAGTTGGGCGCGAGAAGTTTTGCGTGGATTGTTGTGTTTTTTTGGCTTGGTCGTTTATGTGTGGGTAAAATTCATTGCGCGAAAGCCGATTCCTGTAGGTGTCATTCATGCGGATGCTGTGTATTTAAGATTTTTCGTGCGGAGTCGCGTTCCAGTTTCGCGAGAAGAAGTTTGAGTTTGAGTTCTTGTTGGTTCGATTACTTTTTGAAGCGCCGTTATAAATTTGGTGCTTTAACGCTGAGAGTTAAGTTGGCGAGAGGATATTGATGCATTTAAACTTTTAAGGTTTAATTATTGAGTAAATACAAAGCGCATTTAACGTTTATTATACAAAGCAGTTTCAGGAATCTATATTACTTGCACTTCACTAATTGCTATCAGATTTTTAGTGGGATAAACTGTAATCAATCCAAGATAAGATACAAAGCAATTTTTCGTTCTTGAAGAAAATTTTTAAACTCTTTACTTATTCAAAAAAAGTACTTGAGAAATTTGAACGAACCTCTATATATCCAATCATTAAATTGACTATTATGTAAAATGAAATAAATTTTCGAAATGAAATTACAGTACCAAACCTTTTATTAAACCACTAATTTCTTTTATGTAAGTTTCAAAATTTTTTGGACGAATATTCTATTTTGATTATATAAAAGAAATTCTGGCAGAACCGCAACAAAAGTAATTTTTTTAAGCCTTTTTACTGTATTTCTATAAATCCATTTTTTTTACAAATACGAATAAATGAAATATCTAGGTTTTGATAACTATAGTGGAATCGAGTTAAACTAATGTTGCTAATTGAAAGTTAATTGTCAAATTTGGGAAAACGAACTTTAATCGATTTTCAGACTTCTCTTATTAAGGCTAGATATAAAAAGAGCTGAAAATTAAAATGATAATAGTCACGGAACAGAAATTAATTAAGCAATACATTGAATCACTTGAGTTGTTTGCAAAGGAATTATGCAGAATTATAAGGCGATTATAAACTTGAGAAAACCATTAACTTTTATCCAAACAGTCGAGAGAACGTCGGCAAAAATTTACTGGAATGTACAAAAATACGGTCGGATAAGAGCGTTTACAATGGAAAGAGTTTATTTTCCGTGCATTTAAGCACCGCGGACGGGAACATTTGAAATTCAAAAAATAAATTTTTTCCTCCGGCCCCCCGAACCCCCGCAACAGACGTACCAGCGGCAACACACAATTAGAAAAAACATATTTATCTTCCGATAGACGAAATATTCGTTCGCGCGACGCGAATCCCCGCGCCGCAGTCAGCCCTCCGTCGTTCCCCGCGCTCCGAAATTTCAAAGTCTGCAGAAATCGCTATTCTCGCTGGCTTTCAAAACGCAATCTTCCTTTTTTCAAATCCATCTCTTTCACGAGCACGCGCCCCTTTTTACCCTCCACCCACTCGGCTTTCCCCCTCTCTCTCTCTCTCTCTCTGGCTTTGGCGTTATTTACATAAGAAACAGATTTGCCGTGGCGTCGGACGCGGCAAAGAAGCGGTGCACGAAGGAAAGATATGGCGTCGCGGCAAAATCGACGAGGGACCGAGCATCTGGGTCAAATTGAAGTCGGCCCCCGGCTCTCCCTCGCGCCCCCACCGCTGTCGTGCGTCTAATCACGCGATTTGCTGATGCCATCGCCATTAATTCTTTTTAATTATTCCATTTTCTACACCTTCGCGACTTCGATCCCGGTCACGCGATCGTCGCGTCTCCTCCTCCTCCTCCTCCCTCCGCCTCTCTCTCGCTCCGCCGCCGCGGCAGACTGATACTTCCTTTTTTCGGGCCACTTTTTTAATTAAAGAATCCTTTTTCGCCCATGCGCCCCTCCCCCACCACCGCCACCTCCCTTCGCCCGCCTCTCTGTGTAAGGTAATGAAAAATCGTACAAAGAGAAATTCTTTTCGCTTAATTCCGCCGTATTTACGCTGCTCGAAATAGACCTTTTTATATTTATAATTTAGTTTAATTAATCATTTTTTTCCCGCTGCTGCTGCTGCTGCTGCTGCTGCACCTAAATGTTGTAAGGGATAACGAGTAGCAGAGATGCTGAGGGCGAAAAGTTCTTTTGTGTGGAATAAGTTTTCGGGGTTGGCTCGTGAAAAATTAGCGGAGAGTTTTCCGGCTGTTTACGAAAAATTAAAATGTATTTTTTCATTTGATTAAGGGGAAATTAATTTTTGTTTTAAAAGCGCGCTCGAAAAATTTTTGTACGTTAATATTTCGGTCTCTATTTTCCGCGCAAATTTTAGAAAAGATTTTTAATCTTTCTTTTGAATTCGACTATATTTAGAATGTATAAAAGGTTTTTTTGACTTATCTAAAAAGTTTTGGGGATCAAAAAAAATTATTTTAAATTGTTTATTTTCCTGGTGTATTCGCGAAATTTTGAATATCCTTTTCCAAGAAAAGATTTTAGTAGAGAATATTTATTCCAAGAAAACATTTTAGTAAAAAATTATGCCATTATCTACTTTTCTCAAAATTATAATATTTTAATATTTTTGTATTCAATTGTTGGGTTTTGCCTTGAAAATGTTTATCTTCATTACGAAACTTTATATGTCGAAGTCACGGAAACCACCAACGCTAAAAATTTAGTGTCAAATAATCCAGCTAATAGAGTTTCAAAATATAACGGAAACAATATAAAAGTTATAAACTGTCGCGGAGAAATTAATTTTAGTTATATTTTCACTTAAGCGGACTCAATCAATACATAATGCCAATTTTGTACGTAAACGGATTGTTAAACTTTCAACGAAATCAATAAAATTCATTTATCGAAAACTAATTAATTAAAAACTGTTATGGCCTAAGAATTTTATCCCTAAACGTATCGCAAGTACAAAAAATATAAAGTGTATACGTTTTTCCGACTAAAAATACATCGCCAACGACGCCAGATGATTTCCATAATTAGCCGAATTCAGTGAGCAACTGTTTACTTTCATACCGAATTCGATAAAAGAACCGTGAAAAAAAAAAAAGAAACGAGCACAAGTGGAGAAGAATCGAGCAGTCATTTAAATCTCGTAAAACTCATCGAACAGGAAGAAAAAGGCCGAAAGTAACGCACGCATTGGACGATCTCCAGAACATTTAGCACTCTGATCTCAGGTCGACATCGCCATATACGTTATTATATGGGTCAGAGTTGCACTCTGCGAAACAGGATAAGAATCGCGAGTAATAAAACAACTCCCTAATCGTCCCATGAATAACAACGCGCTATTATTCTCGCGCGGAAAAAAAAAGTTGGGCGAAAATCGCGGCGTAAATTCGCGGTTCGAAAAAGATATCGCTGAATTATCTGTGATATTCGAAATTGTAATTTTAATCATCGAAAGTATTCAAAAATTAAAGTTCCAATAAAGTTATTTTACCTTCAACAGCGAATCATTCGACATTGATTTAAATTTGCAAGCAATTATTTGAAATATTTAACATATATTTTTAACATTTTTTTAAAAATAATCGAAAACTGAAGAACTATTTGTGAAAATTCGGTTTCAATTAAAATAATTCAAAAACTCGTTACTTCTTCGTTAAATAAACGTGCAAATCAATGAAAAAAGTAGCTGCAAATCCTCGTATAATCATAACTTAAAAATCCAAGCCAATATCCCCCGAAAAATAGCCGGCGAAGTGTATAACAACGTTTGCAAAAAAGATAAGCGCAAAATTGTTCATCCAAAAAGCTTCGACTCTGCCTTTAAATCCTGAAATTCATTGGCCCATCAGCAATCGTCGCCGTCCACCCCCATATATCCGTCCGTCCAAAAATCGGCCCATTCCGCGAGCCCGCAATCCTCCCCCGCCGTCGTAATTCCTCAAAAATTTCCTCCGCGTCATCGCCGGAGTCATCGTCGAAGCTTCGGAAACTAGAAAAGAAGCCGGGAGGTGTATAGGCTTGGCGGCGACCGTCGGCTGGCGGGGCGCTCCTTCGTCATCGTCGCGGCTGCTGGATGTGCGGTAAACAAAAACTGCCGCGACGTTGTCAGATCTTTTCGCTCAGGATATATACTCTCTCGCTCTCTCTCTCTCGCTCTCGCCTCCTCCTCCCCCATTGGTCGGCCAATTTTTGTTTTCTCTCATTTCTCGCGCTCTCGCTTTTTCTCCCTCGTTCCCTTCTCCACCTGCTCGTTCCCTGCTTCCTTCTCTCTCTTCCTCCCGCGGCGCCGCGCGCGCTGCGTCCTTCTTTATCTCTCCCGAAAATCCCGGACAGAGAGGGAGAGAGAGCGAGAGAGAGAGAGAGGGAGAGAAAAAAACGCGCAAGGAGGACTGTACACAGAGAGAGAGAGAGGGAGAAAAAAGCTCGGGCGCGTACGAAAAAAAACACAGAGGAACTGCGCGCTTGGCGCGGAGAGAAATATAACGATATTGAAAAGAGAGAAAAAAGGATGATTACTAAAAATTGAGAGAATAAAAAAAATGCCCGCCTCTCTCGGGCCGGAGCGCGCAAAAAACGAAGGCCGAAGCGAGCTTTCGTAGAAAAATGAAGAGGCAAAAAGCGTACGTACGCGCGTCTACGATAAAAACAGAAAATTAAAGCGCTAGAGAGAGAGGGGTGAGGGGGGGGGGG
>UCOL01004783.1:0-13496 GCA_900474335.1 Ormyrus nitidulus
GCGCTAGAGTGTACACCGTGTCAAACATTGCTTCACGACTTACTCAAGACTTTTCACTATAACTGTTATTTTTTATTATTTTAAAATGAATAAAGTTTTAAATTAAGTCAAAACATATGTAAAAAGATCATAAAATTTTAAATATATTTATTTTGTTCCTTATCGTCCAAAAGAAATTCTTAAAAATTGGCTCAGTTTTGACGTTCTACACAGGATTCCCCCCTTAAAATGGCAAACGGCCCCCGGACTATTGAAAGCCTTATATTCACCACGTTATTTTTGAAAGTTCAAAGCCGTATAATTCTTTTTCCCTGCATTTTGCCATATAAGTTTTTTTTATTGAAAATAGAGATCTTTAAGGGCTCTAAATGATAGATAATGTTTTGTACGTTTTATAACGTTTTAACAGCGTTTTGTCCGCGGGGTCAGTCCCACTTGAGGCGTGGGCATCCTTCTTTATCAATCTCTGGTACCTTTCCGAATCGCTCATTTGTTTTTACGATTGCAATGATACAAATCGCAATGAAGCTGAGATGTTTGATTGACATAACGACTGATACTTCTTAATGTAAAATTTAAATGATTTAATCCACCTACTGAGAATCAGAACAGTGGTCCGTTTAACATTACTGAACAGTATTTACTATTTACCAGTTACAATATTATCGACAGTATTGCATTTCAGGAAAAATGAAAATGCGTCGTTAGTGATGAATTTACCGCCCACTTCCTTAATCTTTTTAAAAATCAACAGGTACACGAGAAACCTTTTTCAACATCCTAGAAGAAATTGATTTCAAGAAAATCATTACTTCTTAGAATGAAATACAGTTTAAAAAGAGGGTTGCAACAATTATGCAACGGTTTAAAAATAAACGGTTATAAAATTCTTATTCTGCGAATAATTTTTTATATTCATTGGGATCGCATTCAATCAAGACTGTACATTCACGTGTTGCCGCCCGGTCAGGAATGAATTCAAGCGGTCGATCGGCAAAGGGTCGCCGAAATCATCGTCTCGAGTTTTAAGCAATTTATGGCTCGTCATTAGCTTTTATGTCTGAAGCGGACTTTGAGCGGGACACAATAAATAAAGAAAAAAAGATAAATTAATAAAGAAAAATTGATTACGAAATTTTTGTTCGAGGATAAGGTTCGCGGATAAGAACAAGTTTTGGAATTCAATTCGTTGAAATGTTGATTTTAAAGTGATGGAAAGTATTTATTACATAATATTGATCCTTTGGAATGTGATTGGATTTTATTTCAAGGTTTAAAAGATTCTTAAACCGACTATTATTTAAATATTTTTCCATGTTTTCGCTATATTACAGATTATTATGTCAATGAAATAAAAGTTAACGAATTTAATCAATATATTATTTTTTTAACTTCAATATTGGGTTATTGATTATTGATTTTTGATTGATTGGCTTGTGAATTATTATTTTATTGATTAATTTTGATAAAAATTGTTGTTTATTTTTTACCTGTCTATATGATTATTTTTTTTCCACTAACACTTAATTATTAATCCTCTCTTTAAAAAGTGATGGGGGGATGTGAAGCCTTTAAGGACGTTTGTCAGAGTCTGCTTGTGGGGCGGGGTAAGAGGTGACCCCTCTCTTCGCACAGGGCTCTCCGCTCACCCGCGCACCTCTTCTCGCAGTCAACAAGCCCGACGATTTCTTAACGTTTTCGCTTGTTTTCTTGTAAATGAGTGGGTAATATCAACAGGGTTCTTCTGAGACAATCTAGAAACTTTAATCTATCAATACTATTATTTTAATTTATTAATGAACATTTATAAAGTATTTTTTTTTAAGACAGTACTACCGATACGGAACTAGTAGAGCGAGTGTTTAGTTGCATTTGACTTTCGCAGTATTTTGATAATTAGTTATTTTTTATAATAAATTAATAATTTATTCATTTTTATGTGTTTATTTTACCTTTACAATTAAAACTGACCACCTCTCGGACCATCTTCTACCTAAAGTACAACGAGTACGTAAGATTTTAAATAGCGCGCAACATTTTAACCTCTAAGTAAATGGTGCGATACCCGTGAACTTTTATTTTCGTTTATTTATTACTACGTCCACAGGTTCTAAATTTCTGCTTGTAAGCATTTAAAATATTCGTTTATTCCATAACTAATATCTGCAAAATTGTAGCGAATTCTGAACGGTCAACTTTACGCAATTAAGAATTTTAGAGAAATGTGCGTATTTATGGAAATTAAAATGTTTATAACTTTTCTTGCGTTCCAAAGCCTCGCCAAATTTTAAAAGAGTCCTTTCTTAAACAATATCTACCAACATGCCATATTTTAGAAGATGCTGAACGGTAAATCATTTTTCGATAGTACTACCTTAAGTTGAATTTCATTTTCCATAAGAATGCATGTCAAATCTGTTTCTTCTCGATTCTATTTCTTGGAAAATAAACGATGGAAAAATTTCGAAAAACTCATACGTTATTTTTTCAAAGAACAACCTATTCAATTTTTAGAAAAATGGTAGATTTTTTATATTCCTGACAAACGTCCTGAAAGACTGATTTTGATTGGTCGGTCATATATAGGCGCGAGAATTTGCTACATCTGCTAAATTTGAATTTTCATAAATATTTGAAACTAAATAATTGAAATTAAATTGAAATATTGAAATACTTAAAACAAAAACTTTAATATTTTATTTTTAACATTAGTATTTTTAAAATTACGATGAAATCATATCCTATTATATGTTTAATAAATCAAGTAAAGTAAGTCATACTGTAAAATATGCGCGCCAAAATCAGCCTAGTTAAACAAATAAAGCCTGCGTTAAAATACCGATTATTACGCATAAAAAGCAGTATGGCATATCAAATAAATTCAAAATTATGTGCTTGAATTATTATTAACATTCTAAGAAAACTATAATTTAAATACATCCATCCTAAAGCCCAACCCGTAACAGTGAAAATTTCCTCGTTTCCCAATTTTCCGAGCACCAACCTTCCCGGTACAATTAACTCGTCAGCAAAGGAACCTCTACCAATTGCTGAAGCCACGCGGAAAAAGCTGAAGAAGCTCCTCGAACCGGGCATCAATCGGCGATCATTCGCGGAACGATCAGCTTAATAAAGCCAATAATTCGCACCTCGAGACTCCGCGCGGCGCTTTATCGTCGTTCTCTCTCCTCGAGCCTCTCTCGACTCGGCCCTGGCCTCCTTCCGTCAACTTTCAAAGTTATGCGCCTCGTGCGTTCGCTCTCGTACGCATTGCGCCGTTAAGCGTCCGATTTGTGATTAGGGTGAGAGGCGGCCTTCGCCCGGTCATCTCTCTCTCTCTCTCTCTCTCTCTCTTTCTCTAATTCTGATGACTCTCGGTCATGCCGTTTCGTCTTTTTTCGCTGCCATTGATCTCTCTGCCCGGCGGGAACGTCTGCTCGATGCTTAATTAGTTGAGCGCGGCGGCGGCTGCTGCTGCTGCTGGTGTCGAGAGTTTTGCGCGCCCCGCTGAGTGCCAAGTAATTGCACGCGGAGTGAATGGACGCCACCTCGTGGGAGTTTAACTTGAACTTGTGTAAATTTGAGAAATATGAGCGGTGTCGGGTTGCGGTTGACAGTCCTTTATTGTTGCAATTATTCGAGGAAACAATTCTAGCTAATTAGTTGATTCTTAGATGCTTTGTGCATATTCGAGGAGGCAGAAATTGTTTATTATTTTTGAGGGGTATTTTCCACAAGAAAATGCACTTTTAATAAAGGTGATCTTAATATCCCTATATATTTTATATGTATAAGAAACTTATGAAATCCTTCAAATGTTGTTATTGATGTAAACAAGGTGCGATAAAATCTCCAGAATTATATAATAATAAATTACAGGTTGATATGAATAATATTTTTACAGGCCAATTACTTGGTACTAATTTTATTATAATTATAGAAACATTGAGTTCCAATTAGTAATTATTAATATTATTGTTTACTTTTTTGTTTATTCAAAATAATGTCTTTACTTTGAGTCACTCCTCAACTAGCAATCATTGCGTTCTAGTTTACAATAAACAAAAAAATGTGTTTTTTAAATCAGTGATGCAACCAAGTACAATAATTAGCTGTTTATCATACCGAGCTTTATAATTTCAAAGCTATTTGTATTTTAATTAGCAAAAAGTTTAGTATCGTGAGATATTTTATCACGAAAATGTTTTTTTTAATTTCTTGAAAGTATAAAGCTTTTTAATTTGTTCCAATTCTTTCGTATCCAAACAAAAAAAAATAAAGGCAGCATAAAAGAGTATTAAGAGAAACGGATGGTAGAAAAAGTTTTGCTTAACTTTACGAAATAATAAAAGAACAAATTATTACAATTTTTTACTTTCTTTTTTTGTATAAAAATTAAAATAATTTAAATGAGCTAGATAAAATATTAAATAATATTTTCTAAAGAATCGCCTACGTCAATGACGTTTTGAAGTTTAATGACAGTAAATATTATTAGAGTTAATAAGGCGCATATATTAGCACACACGTAATCGCAAATTTATCTTATTCTTTACTGTAGTAGAAGATCGGAAGTCGTGCTATTTCCTGGTATCGACATGTGTTACACAAATAATAATGCAGTTATTATTTTTAAATTGTAAGAGTTTATATTGGTTTTCTGAGATAAGAGAGTTACATAATTGCAATTTAATTTCTCAGTAACTTATAACCAAACACCAGTTTAAAACTGAAACTGTCATTTGAAAAAATTAATGTTTTTGCCAAAATAACAGTTTTTTTTCTAAAAGAATTCCAAAAGGAAAATAATAATCAAATTTTAAATAAAGATAGCATTTTTTTGAAAAAAAAAAGATAATTATTTTGTTTGTTCAATAATACTGTACCAATGAATGAACAGATACCGATAGCTACAGTTTCTTAAATTCGCTACAGTAAGCACATAAAAAAAAGTTTCGGTAGTACCGACTTTCGTCCAGAATATAAAATTTAAACTAAAAATATTGTTCTAAAAAATATACACAAATTTTTCGATATTGTAAATTTAGAAACGCAATAATTAGTTGTTAAATCCAAAGTAAGTCTTAAGGATATTTATTATATGTAAATAGATAATATGATTGATAAGGTAGTTCTGTAAAATATAATTTATTCCGATAACGTATAGTTTAGCCTTACTTCATACACTATGGAAATTTGCGAGTGGATGTAAATCGGAAGGATTTACTTACTATTTAGACTGCTACGTCTCTCACAAGGCCGTGGGAATCATTGAATGGAAGAAAGTACTCGAACCTCAGAGTTAAGTTTTAATAAATTTATTTAACCAGATACAAGTACAATTCATAACAGATCTTTCAGATCTTCAGATAGATCTTTCATCCGGGGATGATTATTTATTCCCTCGAATGATACAGCTTTTTAGTTCTTTTAACAGCTTTATGTCAGCTTTTCAAAATATTTCTACCTTTATTTTGTTTTTATGTCTCAAAAGATTCTTTCACAGCAGAATCAGAAAGTCAATAGCTAATCAAGCTCTTGTGGCATGAATTGTTTATTAATTTTTGTAAAAATAAAAGATATGTCTTGGGGTGTAACATGATTATCTGTAACAGCAGAGCTTTTTTTGAAAAATTATCAAAATAAATATGACGAAACCGAGCGAGCAAAGTACCAAATTCTCGTTTTTGCAGCATATTGCAAAAACTCATGCCAGCTCCAAAAGATAGTAATACAACTCTTCACCACAATATGCATTTACATAGAAAATCTAAATACGGTCAAGGCACCTGGTACAACTAATAAAACTTTCCTCTTGCACAACCAATGAAATGCATTGGAAAATCCCGAACCTCCCCCAACTCCGAACCCCATCCCTGATCTTCAGTCTCCCAAACCCTACTCCCTGAAAACGTCTTTCAAGTCATAGATCGTACCGTCCCAACCTCTCAGCTTTTCAAAAATCAATAAAATAAACCGGTAAATACGGAAGTTGCTGTCGAAAGGCCTGGCCCAGAAAATCATTCGCCGACGCACACCATGACATAACCTTAACCCGTGCGGACACACACACTCACACTTGCAAAAACTCACCTCTCGGAGAAAGTGCGCTGCTTGCGGAGGAACGTTCTCACAGGGGCCGTGCTGTCGTGCACGGCATCGCCGAATATTTTCGACGCCGTGCTTTCCCGAAAGGCGTTTTCTCCGCTTTCGAAAAAAAGTCACATAACACTGAGAGAGAAAGAGGACTGGCGCGAGAGCTGCAGGTATACACACATGCGGTCCCCCCCCTCCCGACAGCACTTTCACGCACCAACTGCTTAGTGCTTACCCGCGCGCACACAGACACAGTACACACACGTCGCATTCGACAGCGGATGAAATTAGAGACACGATAGTTTTATACGTAGACGTATGATACGTGTACAATATGCAAGTAATAAACATGAATTGAAAAATTATAATAATAGGCGCGTTTTATTTGTTCATGTGTTTTTCAGAGTACGAATTACTTAAAGTTTGAAACGTCAAAATAATTAGGTATACCTACCGTGTTAAGTGAACCTCCAAAGCACCCTTCTTGCAATTTTTTCCACGTCTTTTAGATAAGCTAGATAATTATTTGAATTAACTGTTTCGAATTATTTTTTTTATAAATTAAACGGAAAATTATATTTTATTCATTTTGTATTATTTGAAAGAAGTAAAATTTCTTAACAAAAAATACCTTAACAAATTTATTTACAGTATATTATTTTTATAGTAATATTTTAAAATTACAACATAAAAATAATTGCAATTAAATATTTCTCTACATTTTCCGGTTTCGAATTGATGAGTAAACGATTGGCTTTTAGGTTGTGTTCATTTATATACTGAAGACTGAATTGAAATTTAGCGCCATCGAATTAGTTCGTAACTTACAGTATAATTGAAACTTTGTTTAATAGTTGTTCATAATTAGACGTAGCCGCCACCACTGGTACTGCCCTGCTGGCACGTGCGCACGAGCAATTTAGCTCGATCTCCCACGTCATGTCAATCCAGCTCGTCTGCTGTGATATGTAAATCGGAATTGCCAACTAATAAATATATATTACGAAAAAGCGGACGAGTACATCATGCATTTGAATTCTCATGGAATTTTGAAATAAAATTGGGGCAAATTAGCTAGTATTTTAACTACTTGCTTTTTAGTTTTTAGAAATGGTAAAAACAATAAGTTTGCCATATATTTTTTTTTTCATAAATATATTTACATAAATACTTAAAAAAAATACTTACTAACTTAAAATATTTTCTTTAATATTATAACTAAATATATAACTTAAAAAATAAAAATATAAGTGAATAAAAAATATCTATGTTGCTTATGCTCTACACAAAATCAATAAAACATTTGTACAAATATTAATAACAATTCATAAAAAAAATTCAGATATAATAAATCACAGATTAACTAGTTTTTTGTGAGTCTACACTATTAGAATGCCTTGCATGATTCATCATTGATTCAACTCGATTTGCAGTTTCTCTCACAACATCAGAAAGATCCTCTGGTAAGGTGGGAATATGTGCTGATAATCTCTTGTACATTGAATCTTTACTGCCTTCTGCTTTTTTTCTTCTTTGCTCCTCATATTTGATTTGTTGCTTATAGAAAATAGCATTTTTTAATAATTCTATGGTGTTATTAAAACTTTTCATGGCTCCTTCCATCCCTTTAATAGCGGTTACTGCATATTCAACATCATAGCAGTGACCTTGCAATTGCTGCCTTAAAGTTAATACTTCAACCCTCTTTTCAACCATTGGAGGTAAAGCTTTACGAACATGTTCTTGAAGTCTGTAAAATGCCAAGGATGGCTCATTTGCAACAATGTGCATATTTTCTGAAATCCTTTCAGTAGCTAGAAATGAATAAATTATAAATTATTATAAAAAATTTTGCTGTCACAAACGTGACGTACTTAACCTTAAAAGTTGCATAAACTTATAATAACCATAATAAATACCATTAAATAAAAATAATATTTAAATGTTTACCTTTTTTCACCTTTGTTTCCAGTTCCTGATCAGGCTGATACACTTTCACCGACATTATATTCTAAATAATTTTTCACCAAAAAACAACAATAATAATTAGCAACTAAGATTCTCTACAACGTTTCCCTCTTCCAATTTTTCAGCTCAGCGGCATTTTTCATATCTTCTTTTGTCAAAATCTGAAACTACAAAACCTGAACTCCAAAAGGAGTGTCAAAATCAGCTGATATACCGTTTTTTAACTGCAGAGTGGCACTGTTGGCAGTCTTGCAGCCGGAAGTCGTGTACTTAATCTTCTGCGATATAAATTTATATGCTGACGTCTCTACTCGAATCCCAACAATCGGCACTACGTGGCATTTGATATGGCGCTGGTTTCAGTTTCCTACGCATGATGCGCCACATGTAGTGTCCAGAAGGCAACCAACACGGCCATTTGTTCCGTGTTTATCCGCAGGTTAGCCAGCACTCGTCGGCAGGTAAGGAAAATGCGCTATTTCGCCGTTAATTCGCGATTTTACAATGAAGAAATTGTAAATACTGATTGCAAAGAATTCGGAAATCCTTTTTGTTGAGAACAACGCTGATTTTTATGTCTTAAGCGCGGATTTAGCGATGAGCCGGAGATTAATTTGAATTTGTGCAAGGTGGTGCGATCCGTGAGCAATTCTTCGTACGACTGAAACATACGCAAAGGATTAAACGTTCATTTTGAATGAATCTACAATTTTATGAATGATTAAAAGGTTGTTCTAAATGTTACTCGATATTTTTAAATGTCATTTACCCGAGCCCGGCTGTTTAATGACGTGCTACAAATTTTATGATACAAATTGACTGATCTAGAGCAGACGTTTTTGACTCTGCTCTTTCCTTGATTTTCCATATTTTTTGTTTCCGTTTCTATTTTTAAACTATTTTTGGGCTTACAATAGCAATTTCTATTTCAGAATGAAGATCCAGTTCCTACTTTGCATAGCAGCTGCAGTGCTGGTTGCAGTTTGCGGTGAAGAAGAACCACAGCAAGATGAAGGTGCACGATTATTGGTGGCCAAGCAACTTCACAACAAATACTTTGTTGAGAACATGGATGTCATCGTTAAGGTACAGAATATAAATATTTTTTATTTTGAATAATAAAATTAAAAAATTCTAGTTTATAATTTTCTAATGTAAAGGCTATGTAATCAAATAATTGTTAGTATAATCATTTTTATCATATAATAAAATATAAATATATTACTAATAATTCACAATCTAATAAACACACTTTTTTAAAATAATTATTTATTGATTTATTGGTCAAATATCTAAAAAAAATAAACAAATAAATTTCTTGTGTTAAAAGTTATAAACATTAATGTTGTGGTCATTAGAATAATTTAAATTTAAATATTTTTCAGTACACTGTGTACAACACTGGTAATGCTGCTGCTCTTGAAGTTGAAATCACTGACAATTCTTTCGATCCAGACAACTTTGCTCATGTCAGTGGAGAACTGAGTGCAAGAATTGACCGAGTTCCTCCGCACACAAATGTTACCCATACTGTTGTTGTCAGACCAAGAAAACCTGGATATTTCAACTTCACTTCTGCTGAAGTACTGTACCGCAGGAAAGAAGATGCTCCAAGGCTACAGGTTGCTGCCAGCAGTGAACCTGGTTTGGCATACTTTACTTCTTACAAGGAGTATGACAAGAAATTCTCTTCTCATGTGGTAAGCTATTATGTTCTTGTATAAATTAAATTTTATGTTGATATTGCAAAGCTAAATGTTCTTTCAAGAATTCATTTAAAAAATTAATTTTGTACTTATATACAAATTAAATAAAGACATTTTTATACTTTAATTTTCTAAGATATAAAAATTAATTTTTAATAAATTAATTTAAACTTTTTCAGATCGACTGGGCTGCATTTGCTGTTATGACCCTGCCCTCACTTGCAATTCCATTCGCTCTGTGGTTCTCGAGCAAACGCAAATACGAAAAGCTGTCAAAAAACACAAAGAAACATTGATTCCGAACTGATACTCTTAATTAGAACATTTATACTGCGAAGAAACTATTTTTTGCGTGATTGTGAAAAGGTGCGACTGTTCTGTTGTATACTTCGAATTTTCTAATAAACATTATTTATAAATATTTATTTCAATTGCTTTATTTAAAAAAGTCCTCAATCACTTGTTCTGACGTCTCTTGTATTACAGAAAGCTTATTTACACAAATAAATTTCGACCTATTGTTTGTACAAAGTTTCATGTTGAAGTCTTCTATCCACTTTCACTAGTTATTTAAGATTATTTGTTTATTCATCACATAATTTAAATACTTATGTTTTACAGTTTTAAAAGAAGAAATAAATTACGTTTGGTAAAATTTAAAAATGAAAAAAAAAACAATTATAAAAATTAAAAAAAAAAACAACACTGCAAAACACAAGTACTCATTGTTTAACTAAATTATATAACTATAATGAAAATAATGAGTAAAATGAACAATCGAAAATTAGATTTTATGTTCGTCGAACTTAGCAATTTTTAGTAACTTTCACGGCTCTTAGTACCTTTCACGCGAATGTAAAGTATCTTAAGTTATATTGATATATTCCAGAATTATTTTTTGCATATATTAAATTGATTACGTTCCTTTGACTGTAATTATACCTATACGTATTAAGTCACCAGTAAAGTATGATATTCAGCATACAAAATTAACATTAAATGCTTGCAAACGTTCATTCATTAGTAATGTCACTTTATCGTCAGTTAATTATGTTTAATCTTTCGTTCTAAAGTCATCTTAACTTCCTATTATAATTACACTTTATACACGTTCATTTTCCATTAACAAATATTATATACGTCACAGAATAACGGTAAGTTTTTACTCTACAGTTACTTGAGCACTACCCGTAATAATATAGAAAATATTAGTCTTACAAAAATTAGTGAAAAATCTAAAAAAATTTTTTAAACAGTCCCTGTAACAAATATTCACTGGTAGATAATTTACAGGCAAGATCGATTTCTTCGAACGTTTGGTGTGAAAAAGCCTCGAGGATCTCCGTAAACAGGCTCAAAAGAAGAAAATGGTCTTAATGGCGAACCAGGACTTCCAGGACTAGATGTAGTTGATTGATTATTCGTTCCACCAGGTGTTGCCTTTTCCAATGGAACTGAACACTTTTCAGCTGCAAAAATTCATATTTTTAATATATTATTTAACTGGTCTTTAATTGAAGGTTTGATAGTTAAAAACACTTGAATTTTAAAACTTACCAAAAATATTTTTATTTTTAATTGACATGTCTACATTTGTCATTTTATTTTTCCAGACTAAAAAGAATTAAATATGAACCGTTAATATATTTTATATAATCTTGTAGAAGTTTAAAATTATAATCTGACTTACAATGGAAGAACGATATCGTCAATATCACAAATGTTCCCAAAGTATAACGATGAAAGTACATGTAATCTACCCAATGAATACCAGATATTCGAGGGAATTGGTCATATTTAGGGACTCGAATAAGGAGCTAAAATGTGCACGATTAAATTTAAAATTCAAAAAATATATATAGCTTTTATCGCAAATTTTTTTGTTCTTACCGAAACATTTTGCCTTGTAAGCTCATTTGTAATAATAATTTTGCGACCTTGAACTTCATCTTGATTTAGCGTTAAGCTCAGTTTGTATTGCGCGACGTTCTTGGAAAGAAACGTTCGAGCACCAACACTTACTTCCTCAGGAGTTTCGATCTAAAATAAGTAAAAAATAAGATTATCTTTAAAATTATTATGCATAGTTGCAAAAATTAAATTTTCTTACGATTATACGCTCGAGTACTTGTGGCAGACCATAAATGTCGAGAGTAGCTGATAAATATGACACTTATGTGGTAAATATGACACTTCGATTGGTGTTCCTTCAATGTCCCGACTCAAAACATTAATACGTAATTTGGTCTCCAAAGTATTTGACATTACAGAAAGAAGTCCTATTGGAATGATGTCACAATAATAGAATCCTAAAATATAAAGTATAAGGATTAGAAAACTGTACTATTTTTTAAAATTAACCTTTTTCATTTGAGTCAAATATAATTATAAAATTAAACAAACATTTTTAAACTACTCACCAGTCTCAATATCTAATCGCGGTTTAGCGTAGAATAAGTCTTTAATTCCTACCCCTGAGTGCAATGGCGCAAATTGAACAGTGCAAATGAATGGATAGTGACTTAATGTAAAGGATGACAAGATTCTACAACCACCTAAGCCTCTTGATAAAATATTGTTTTCTTTTATGGTTTCATGTTTGCCTTTAAGAATTAAAGGCACGCTGAATATTTCAGTGCCAGTGACGTTCTTGTTTTTTAATGGTACAAGTGTGACTTTAGTAATTGCGTTGACAGTAACTTCAACTTCATCGCGAAGGTGTGTTGCGATACTATGTTTCACTCTAGCATGACCAGGACTTCGAGCCCTGCCAATACCAGTAATTGGATCAACATATACAACTTCAGGAGCTGATGATTGCCAATAGCCAGGATCTCCATCAGAAGATAAAAGTGGCATTGAAAAGCAAACAACATCACCAACTGTAAGGACAGTCTGAAATGATATTTTTCAATTAATTAAAAAGTTAAATAAATCATAGAGCATAAAAAATTAAATTAGACACTTACCTTGGTAGGGAATAAGACATCTCCGATAATCATATGCACATAATCGAACATAATGTTTGGATATTTTTCATTGTAAACTTTAACAATAAGCTCACCATTTTCTAGGAATTTAGCATTCACTGTATTTTTATCGTTTGGAGAAAACGTAACTAAATCAGTACGGCTAGACAATGTTTTAAAGTCAACTTCAGCTGCATGAAATTTAGATCCAATGCTATCATAATATTCGAGAACATAATTTAAGTCCATGCCTTTTGGTAACATGGTCAATTCTTCACCGGTTCGGATACGAACGTTAGATTTTAATTCCAGCATTACATAATGTATCGGTTTGATCTAAAATGATATAAAATTTCGGTAAGTAATTTGGTATTTTACATTTTTTGTATGTAGTTTATAATGTAGGTACACAATGGTTAATTTCTTTGCTTATGACATTTCTTGAGTGCTTCATTTTATTTAAAAACTGCTTTGTAGATGATGTCTCGTCGCCCTGAAGGTGTTCCTGGACATCTAGACATCCTCTACAGGAATAATTTTTGATTTTCTGCGCATCGACCGTGTAATTATTGCACTTACTGAAATTATTTTTTGTTAAAAAAAGTTTAGTATATCAAATTAAATTTGTAAAATTTTAATTCTTCAAAATGCTACTTCAGATTTCATTTAGTGGCTTAATTTTTTACATTTTTGGTATGTTATTTATAATGTAGTTACACAATGACTAATTTCTTTGCTTACGCCAACAAATGTACAT